>CAJNDT010000361.1:0-231258 GCA_905221615.1 Symbiodinium sp. CCMP2592 | reverse complement strand
GTTGCTGTTGTTGTTCTTGTTCTTCCTGTTGCTCGATTAAGCCTCTCGGCTGAGGAAAGGTCAGGCTAGTACAGTTGCCTTTTTTCCTTTCTTGCCATGGCATTTGTCAGCGCCTGAGCAGTCCCGGTCCCAAGTCCGGGAGGGAGTATTAGATTTACAGCTCTCTAACATCTCCCAGAGGGGAGGGTTGTCGGTATTGCGAAGCCGACAGGAGCCGTACTCAACATGAGTGCTGCGAAACAGCCTAGTGGTTCGACCAAGCATCAGCCCGTTCCTAAAGGGAAGGGTAAACACTCTTATCAAAGGGCAGCACGTAAAGCTCTGCTTGAAGGTAGTGCGGTCTACAAGGGAAAGACGATGTCGTCAACAGAGCTTGGAGTTGCTCCGCCACATGTAAAGCCCACCAATCCCGGTAGAAGGACTCGGCCTTCGAAATTTACAGAAGATAAGAATCTCAGCTATCTATCCTGGAACGCAGGATCTCTCACAACAGCAGTTTGGGAAGAGTTACTCTCCGTACTGCAAAGTGCCGCATTTCAGGATGTGAAGCTGGTAGCAATTCAGGAAACACACTGGAGGGGCTCATGGCAATTCAGCAAGTCAGGCTGGCACGTGATCAGCTCTGGTTCCACAGGGGAGAAGGGAGCCGGGGTCCTCATAATGGTGCACTCCACGCTGTGCAAGTCACAGGATCTTCGCTACAACGAGGTTGTTCCAGGAAGAGTTCTCCAGGTCCGGGTGCCGAGCAACGGCATCTCACTGGACGTCTTCAGCTGCTATCAATACGTTTGGCGCTCTAAGGAGACAGTCGCTCAGAATAAGGAAACCCGGAAGCAGACCCTTCACGCCCTAAGTAAGTCCATCCGAGCTGTTCCCAATCGCAACACTCTCCTTGTGCTAGGAGATTTTAACTCCTCGCTCAAAACCGACAACAAACACGTAGGGCCATGCACGATCCAGGCTTGCAGACTCGGGCATCGCGGATCTAAGGATCTCCAGACCCTACTGTCGGAGCACCAGCTAGTCGCAACCAACACTTGGGGAGTGCATAGACCAGCCACCCACGAACAAGGCAACTCTGTTTCACAGATTGACTTCTCGTTTGTCAGGATTGCACAGTCCCAAGGCCCCGCCAGGTTTTGCCGGCCACTAAGGACCTTCCCAGTTGCATCCTGGAGGGATGGTAGTAGGCATTTCCCCCTTCTTGGTAAACTGAGGCACAGCAGGAGATACTCCGCCCAAGCCTCAAAACCCTATGACCAGCAGGCAATGGAGGACTGCTACAGACACCGTTCCCCGAAAATACAGGCATTTGCCAGGGAGGTAGACTCCCTCCTTCAGGATCATCCCCAAACCTGGCAGAGTCTCCATCAAGCAATGAACTCAGCCCTCGCGACTCACTTTCCCAAGAGAAAGGAAGCAGCACAAAGATCAGATCTCAGCATCTGGGAAGAGCGCTCTGTGTTGCGCTCACTCCCACTAGCAGTCAAGGTCTTAGCAGAGTTCTTGCCCGAGCTGCAGGTCCGTATGGTGTTCCGATGCTGGTGCTCGTTCTCCCAGCAAAGTGCACAGGCGAGGGTAGCAAAGCGTCACAAGCAGGAGCGGCGGCGGCAGGAAATAGATGAACAACTCCAGCAGGCAGAGCTTAAGTCCAAGCAGGACGGGAGTCATTCCCTTTACAAGGTAATCAAGCGCTTCAGGTCGGGGAGGCCCCAGGAAAGAGTTCAGCTTCGTGATTCTGAGGGTCGCTTCCTTACTGCCAAGGAAGAAAGAAGACAATTAGAGGAATATTCCCTAGACCTGTTTGGAGCAGGGGATGACTTCCCGCTTTCAGGGATACAAGGCAGCCTGCACATCACTGAGCAAGAAGTGCAAGAACAGCTTGGCACAATAAAGCTGGGCAAGGCGGTTCCTAAAGAGAGTCCTCCCGTAGTAGCCTGGCGCTCCCTAGGTCCCCAAGCAATCCGGCTAATCTCGGACACCCTTAATAGGGAAGTCACTGCAGGAAGGCTCTCGGACAGTGTCACCTCGTCACAGATCTCCTGGCTCCCAAAGCCTCCCAAGAAGCCAGACAAACCAACCTCACTCCGTCCGATCGGGGTGATAGCACCTGAGGGTAAGGTCCTAGCCGGACTCGTGAGGAAGAGACTCAAGTCTACCCTCCAGCTAGCAATGACCGGCGTCTCTCAGTTCGGCTTTGTCCCAGGCAGGGGCACAGAGGAGGCTATCTGCAAGGCCCTCACACATGTGGACCAGGCCAGGTTCAGACAGGCCCTCACCACTAGGGCTGCAGGTAAGGGACAACAGGGGTTCAAGCTCAGAGGCAGTCTCACCATGAGCGTGGACATGAGCAAAGCTTTTGACACTGTAAACAGGCTGCGATTAAGAGAGGCCCTGGAAGCCGAACAAGCAGATCCTCTTCTGATAGAGGTGGTAGGCCATCTCCACATCAAAGCCTTGTATAAGATGACAGCCAGCGATCAGAGCTTTGAGATAGCCACACGCAGGGGAATCAAGCAGGGATGTAAGCTAGCACCCTCTTTATTCGCCTTTGCATCAGGGCTTCTCTTTAGGAAGCTCTCTGGGAAAATCAGCCCAGCAGAACTAGTGAAGCTCCTCACAATGTACGCAGATGATAGCTTGATCCAGTCGCATTTCGACTCTGAGGCCGGCCTCATGACAGCACTAGGGTACTGCGACCTGCTTCTGGATCAGCTGGTAGAGCTTGGGTTCAAGGTCAATCCGTCCAAGTCAGCAATTCTGCTACAGCTGCAAGGGGGCTCAGCCTCGACCATTAGGAAGAAACTCTTTCGCCAGGTCGAGGGAGAGAAGTATGTTGAACTCCCTTCGGGCAGGCTGATATCGCTGCGCTATCAGGTCCCATACTTGGGGGTCATTCTTTCTTATCACGACTATGAAATGAAGACTCTCAAACATCGGCTGTCATCCAGTAAGCTTGCAATGTCAGAAGTAGCCCATGCAGTTCGGAACCACCGAGTCTTATCAGACAGACGTCGTCTGTCGATTTGGACAATAACTGCGTGGGCCTCTGCTCTGTATGCACTCCACGTGGTGGGGATGACACAGCAGGGATTGCAAAAGCTCCATTCACACATGATGTACCAACTCAGATTCGTCCTGCGGAGTTACTCCCAGGAAACGAAGGAATCAAACCAGGAGTTACTCCGGAGATTACGGATTCCTCACGTGAAGGAGCAGCTGCAAAAGAGAATGACCCAGTTTATAAAGAGACAGCAACACTCCGATCCCCAGCTTCTCCCACACTATAAGTTGCGTGCTGAGGCAGTTAGCCAGGCATTGGAAGGCCTCTCCACGGACTTCTCCTCGCACCATGTGGAGGATAGGCTTCTGACCTGCGGTGAATGTGGAGCATGTCTCTCTGGCACCGGAGCACTCCGTCGCCACCTGCAGAAGGCTCACCCAGATTCTCAGCAGTGCCTGAAAGGACCCAAATTTGATCCTATTTTGCATTCAATGCCAGGGTCAGCAACTTGCATCGCCTGTCGAGCAACATTCCGAACAGTGTTTTATCTGCGCAAACATGTCGAAGCATCTACTTGCCCTAGGGTAGAGCTTTTGCTTAGACAGCAGGAAGAGCTACCCTTAGAAGCACAGAAACGGATCCCACTCGTAGAAAGTCTACAGTCTGATGCCCAGGACAATCCAGAAGGCGCCGCTCGAAATCCGGCGTTCCATGATTACCTAATGGAACACTGCGCACTCTGTGGTCAGGTCCTCGTAGGCCAGAAAGGAGCCAAACAGCATTTAAACAAGCAGCATCCTGAGGTGATGGCCAAGCTGGAGAAAACTCTCCAACCAAGACTCAATCAATTCAAGGTCTTCTTCCACAGAGGAGATAGCTGTCGATACTGCAAACTTCGTGTGGATGCCCCGGGTAGACATGCTCAGCAGTGCGTTCCATTACTGCAGGTGCACGTACTGCAGGAAATAGCGCGCCGAGGTAGCGCGCCAGCAGCTCAGCAAGCAGCCCCGCGAATATACTCGAGCAAAGTCCACGGCATCGGCGAAGACAGTCACAAAGAAGCCTTCAGATTCAACGCCAGGAATTCCTCACCCCGTGTTTAGACTGGAAGGCTTTCTCCTGCTAGCCAATACTCGCAACCACTGCTATGCCAACTCAGGTCTGCAGTGTCTCCACTGGCTATCAGATCCTTCAGAGGCGACTTTCCAAGAGGCATCCCGGATCAGTCAGCTTGCGAGAATAACCCCTGAACACAGAGTCTTCTCGGAGCTCACCATGGGCTGGCTCTTTGACGGAGGCCAGCACGACTCTGCTGAGTTCCTGCAGCAAGTGTTTCGGAATCTCTCTGCATCAAGATTTGGACAGTGGGAAACTAGAGCCTCAGTACCGGAAGGCGTGATAGTGGACGAAGAAGGGGGCTCTCCCATTCATCTTGCCACGGCGATCAAGACCAACCTACAGGACATGCTAGTGGCATGGTCGTCTCAGGAGCGCTCATGTGCTCTCATAGAAGCTGCACAGCAGGTGTGCTTAGCCTTGCCGAGATTCGCAGGTGAAGCTAAGGATCACACTCGCATCACAATCCCACAGCAAGTCCAGATCCCTGTCTTCCTGGACCACACATCCCGAGTTTCGTTCTGTACCTACACAGTAGAGGCAGTGATCATTCACCTAGGAATGGAGTCCACTAGTGGCCATTACCGTGCAGCTGTACGCACAGCAGATGCCTGGTATGTTGGTGATGACTCCCACCCCCCTAGTCCCTGTACCCTCGAAGATCCCCTGCTTCAAGAAAATAGCTACGTCATCTTCCTAGCTCGCAGCGCCGTCTCTCACGAGCCGTAGCCAATCTCCCGAGTAATGTCTCTGCAAGAGCTCTTCCAGCGAGCATCGATGGATGAGAGCTCTGCCCCTAAACGGGGAGACGCAGGTCCGTCAGGTGGAGATTCTCACCTGAAGCGACAGCGTGGTGGAGGTACTCCCCAGCAACGAGGCAGAGGACAACAGCGAGGGGGCAAAAGCAGGGGACGAGGAAGCGGAGGCCGAGGGAATGGAGCAGCCAGAAACCAAAATGGGAACAGTGGCAACACTCAGCAGGGACAAGATCGTCTCATGGCAGCCTCTTCCTGAGCCAGACGCCTTGCGGAGATGCTCCCTTAGGAGGAGACTCTCCCCAACAATCGGAGGAGTTTCTCCCCTTGCCATGTGTGTACAGCTGGTGGAGTTTCTCCCCAGCAGCTGAGTGCAAAATGATCTGCTGCCAATCAGCCAGTGATACATTGCAACCAAGCCGGTTAGCTTTCAAGCTAGTGCCGAAATCATAACGCCGCATAAGACTCTGAAGACACATTCGCTTCCCACTTCACAGCTTGCAGCCCTGAGGGGCGGAGCGTGTGCAAGTGCAGCGCTGAGGCACGGCTTGCCGTGAAGAGTGACCGCGCAAGTAGTAAGCAGGGCACTAGGTCGATCCCTCGCAAAGCGTGGACGATAAGTTTCACCACAGACAGTCCTCCCCCGCTGCGTGTGAATGAAAATGCTCTTGCCGTTGCTGTTGCTGCTGCTGTTGTTGATGTTGTTGTTGCTGCTGCCGTTGTTGTTGGCTCCGCTGTTGTCGCTGCTGCTGTTGGTATTGGCTCCAATGTTGAAGTAAATGCGAGAAGACCGACGTGCCGCTTGTATTCCATTGTGCAGCAATGTGCAGCATATCCTGCACTCGCAGTGGCGAAAACGTCGGTGTGGCCAATGTTTCATAAACGCGCATGCCGTTTCTTGGTTTTTTACAAAACATTTTGGACGATGGACGCAAAAGCGCGAAGATGGCAGCACCGTCGCTTACGCAAAGAAATTCGCGTCGCTTGCGCAAAGATTTGCCCAGTCGCTTGCGCAAAGACGGGTGTCGAATCCATTGTAAAAACCATAGGAACGTGCACTTCGGTCTTTTTCGGAAATGGCTTCAACAAGCTTGGAAATGTGTCGAATCCATTGTAAAAACCATAGGAAAGTCCACTTCGCAAGTTAGCCGAAATTGACGGCATTTGCGCGCGAAAGTGCCGAATCCATTGTAAAACCCATAGGAAAGTGCACTTGCCCATTTGGCAAGTGCTGGCCGAAAAGTGCGTTTTGAGCTGTATTAGGAAACATCTGACAGACCATCGAAAATGCACTTTTGGAGTCTCGAAAAGAATGTTTTCGTTGGTTTCCGGAGAAGTTTTCAGAGCATGCTTCGGGGGCCGATAACGTCCGTGTTTGACGCGTGCAACAAGGGCACTCTCAGTGGAACCGTTGAAAACGCACTTTTGGAGGCTCGAAAAGCACGTTTTGGTCGGTCCTGCAGGGGTGGGTGGGGTGGGGTGGGGGGGTGGGGTCGGGGCTAATAACGTCCGTGTTTGACGCGTGCAGCAAGGGCACTCTCAGTGGAACCATTGAAAACGCACTTTTGGAGGCTGGAAAAGCACGTTTTGGTCGGTCCTGGAAGGGGTGGGGCTGGGGGGGTGGGGTGGGGGGTGGGGCTAATAACGTCCGTGTTTGACGCGTGCAGCAAGAGCAAGCTCGAGACGCACGTTCTGGTTGGTCCTGGGGGCGGGTGGGGGGGTGGGGGGTGGGGTGGGGGCTAATAACGTCTGTGTTTGACGCGTGCAGCAAGAGCGCTCAGTGGCTCGAAAAGCACGTTTTGGTTGGTCCTGGGTGGGGTGGGGCTGGGGGGGCGGGGTGGGGGGGTGGGGTTGGGGCTGGCTTCCTGGCTGGGGTGGGGTGGGGGGGGTCGGGGCCAAGAACGTCAGGTTTGGTTTCATTGCTTCCACGGAAAACGTATTCTTGGAGGCTCGAAACGCACGTTCCGCGGCGGGGTGGGGGAGTGGGGCTGGGCGCTATCGTCCGTGTTTGGTGCGTGGAGTAAGAGAAGTCGCGTTGGCAGCAGTACGTTCTGGTTGGTCCCATGGGCGGGCGGGTGGGTGGGGGGTGCGGTGGGGGGCTAAGAACGTTGGTAATTGGCGCATGCAGCAAGAGAAGTTGCGTTGGCACCAGCACGTTCTTGTTGGTCCCAGGGGGGGAGGGTGGGAGTGGCGTGGGGGGCTAATACCGTTCGTGTTGGACGCGTGCAGCAAGAGCAGTGTCGCTGGCAGCAGCACGTTCTTGTCGGTTCCAGGGGGGGGCTAATAAAGTCCGTGTTCGACGTGTTTGACGTGGGGGACTTAGAACCATTTTTTTTCATGTATAGTTCCAGGGGGGGCGGGTGGGGTGGGGGGCTGATAACGTCCGTGTTTTTGTCGCGTGCAGCAAAAGAATTCTCGTTGGCCCCAGCATCCGTGTTTGACGCTCCCGCGGGAGCCGCACTCTTGGAGGCTCGCAATTCACGTTCCGGTTGGTTCTTGGGGGGGGGGTGGGGGGGTGGGGTGGGGGGCTAAGAACGTCCGTGTTTGGCGCGTGGAGCAAGAGAAGTCGCGTTGGCCGCAGTACGTTCTGGTTGGTCCCAGGGGGGGTTCAAATGTGAAAACAGGGGCTAAAGACCGACGCGGGGAAGCCGAATCCTGTGGCCCTGCCAGCACTTTAACAACTTCGGAACCAAAAAGCGCGATTTCCAGCATGCACGCCCAGAGCCGGAAACCATGGCCCTGCCGACGTTTCGTGCACTTTCAGACCTCCCCAACATCGCGAAGTTACAAGTAACGAAGTCCGAATTCATTGGCCCTGCCAACACAAAACGCACCTCCGTGCGTACAAGCGAACGGGCACGCCTTTGCACAAGCGAACGGGCAAATCTTTGCACAAGTGACCGCTCAGCCGAAGATCGACATGCCGCTTGTATAGGTCTTTACAGCACATCCTGGACGTTTCACGTGAACACGCAAAGACCGACATGCCGTTTGTAGTGTTTTTTAGTGCACATTGTTTCGAAGTGACGAAAACGTCGGTGTGGTCGACGTTTCTTGCGTGCGTGGGGGTGGGGGGTGTCTTCCTGATGTAGCCTGGAAAGGGGGAGGGTGCCTGGGACGCTGCAGGGCAATTTCACGTGTTGTGTGGGGCACGGAGGGCGAGGTGAACGCTCTGGGCGCCGTGGGTGCGGGGGGAGCACAGTGGGCGTGGGCGCAGGGAGCGCAGGGCGCACAGTGGGCGTGTGAAGGGCGTGGTGGGCGAACTTTATCGCAGTGAGCGCAGCGGGCGCGGTGATTAACGTGACAATGCTGCTGCCTCAAAGCAACCACGTCCAGAGACCACATGCAATAAGGCGACACAGTTTTCTTCGAGCGTGGAACTGTGTCATAGAGCTGTATACACACTACTCTTCAGGATTCGGCATGTGGTGACGGCGCAGTGTGGCCAAGTGTGCTGTGAGTGTGCTCCTGGTTGCTGCGCACGGAAGTCTGCACGCACCGCGCTTACTTCCAGTCCGAAAAGTTCATGTTTGAGCTCAGCAAATCCATCCACTCAGCTCGTTCAGCAGACTTGTCACCGGGCACGTCGCTTGGAACACAGAATCTGTAATCGGTGTAGAAGTGGTAAAGCTTGAAGCACAACTCTCCATCCTTGAAGCCATAGTGTGGGCCAGCTTTGGTTTTTACACCTTTCGCATCCCACAGGATAATGGATGGAGCTGAAGCTGAAGTCTTCTGGTTGGAGGAGGGGTCGTCTTCGTAGAAGCGTAGAACAGCTGAGCGCACAGCATCAGCAGACTCAAACACAGTGAAGTGCTTGTCCCAGCCCCACACTCGGCCCTTCCTCCACAGCCAGCCCACTTTAAGGATGCTTTGTGCAAACTGGGGATGTTGGACCTGCACAATCCTCTGGCACTGCTTCTCCAAGGACTCTTGTTCGGCATCTCGGCGGGGCCCCAGAATCCACGAGGGCTCAGGTGGTGCACATGGGACATGAACTCCCCCACGAACATGGGATGCCCCATCCTTGTTGCCCTCCACGACAGCACAACCACCGCTGCTGGTTTCCAGGCAAGATTTCTCGCATGAGTGGTCGTAGTGGTCTCGAGCACATTCCGGGATGAACTGCTGTTGCTTTCTCTGGTACTCTGCCGCGGCCACACGGCAATGCTTCTCTTGCGGCAGCCACTCCTTGTCCAAGCTGTCCTTCACGTTTTCCAAGGAAGGAATCTCCTTTTGACATCTTTGGAGACGCACTTCAGCTCCTCGTAGCTTCGCTTCCAGAGATCGAAGGTCAGACTCAGCGCGCCTCAGCGCACTTTGCGCCCCGCTTTCTGCTCTCTTTGCACTGGAGAGCTTGTTGTGCGAGCGCTTGCAATTGTTGCACCTTATGTACTTGTGCAAGTCTTCTTTCCTGAGGGAATACGAGCAAAACGGCGGACTGAACAAGCTGAAGCCAGAACAAGTCAAGAGAATGTGTGATTTTGCCGATTCTCTCTTGGACTTCGCGTCGGACAAATCCGATCTCTTTCTGTTGATCAGGCGGTCTTGCTCGCGGATTCTCCGTGGGAAGGTGTACTGAATCTGCCCCGGCAGCTCTGCCAAAGACTTCAAACAAGCATTGAGATCATTGACTGCCTTCCTGTGTCTTTTTTCAACTGCATCGCAAACGAGTACCGTACTCTTAAGATCGGCATTGGCCTCCTCCACGCTTCTCTCACATTTGCTTAGAATCTCCCTTTCACCAAGGCAGCCTTCCCTTACGGCCACTTCTTCGGCAAACGAGGTAGAGGTCACGGTCCCGTCATCCGTTTGCCCGTTATTGTGGCACACAGCGGCCTTGACGCACTTGCCTCGGCGATATCGGACATCCTTACCCATGTCGAGGACCTTTGGATACGGGCCTCCTCGCCACTTCAGCAGCGGCATTGTTCGCATTGTGTCATGAATCTCTGGAAGCCAGTAGCAGAAACTGGAAGCATAATATGTCTCCTCTCGGCTCCCATGCTGTTGACATCTGTGGCCAGCCACGATCTCCTCCTTCGCATCACCTTCTGACCTGTCGGCCCAGAGCCACTCGGAGATCTTGTCCAAGGTGTGGGTGCTATGCCCGGTGTAGTTCCGGTCTGTTGTCATGAACCCAAAGTCAGTGAAGCTTCTGGTATGCAGCGGCTCCGAGAGTGAAGAGGTGAAGCGATAAGAGCAGGCAGGTGCACAGAGCAGAACAGATACATGAAAGCACAATCGTCCCCTGAGCATTTCAGAGGGGATTCACGGAATACTTCACACCTCAACGGCACGGCACAGGACCATGCAGACTTGTACCGATATGAGCTTCTGAGCAATGTGCGCACTAGAAACCGTGAACGCAGCTAGCGGCAATTTCCCATCTGCACCGCGAGCAAGGTGGCACCTCTTTTCGAGCGCAGAAGCGGGCCTTTGAGTGCTAAAGTCGCAGGACCCTGGTTAACAAGGCGAACCTCACAAGCTTCGTGTCAAGTTTGGCACCTGATGGCCAAAGGCCTCTGTGCAGGGTTTGAGGGGATCCTGTGACACATAATGCACAACGTTCTGAGCATGGGCGTGCGATCCACGACTTCGGATGGATCATGTGGTCTTGTCGCATGAAGAATGAAGTTTCCTAGAGATCGGTCGGAATCAGCCTCTGCATCCCGACGAGCGCTGCGTGGAACTCCATGCTTTGTGGCTTGGTCGATGTGCGCATAGCTGCCTTGATCTCAAATGGCCGCGCTTCCCTTTCTTGAGTTTTCGCTGCAGTAGATTGCAGAAGCTATACTGCTACCGCATCGCGTGGAGTACTTTGTTGTCGAAAGCCCTCAAGCTGCCTTGGTCCAACCAGGTCTTGCTTGTCACGTCCAGCTGCCTTCGGCAAGCTGGACGTCAACACCTTGTGAGCTTGGCAGTTAAGTAGGCGAATTTCTTGCTCAACATCATTCACGATGCACTACAGATCCTTGTAGATCTTCGGTGATCATCAACCACTGCTCACATCTTGAAGCTGACCTGCGTAAATTCGCGGAAGCGGCTAAAACTGATGCAAGCGAACGAACCTGTGAGTTCTCTGGGATCGGTGCGTCGAGTCGTGACGGCATTCTTTGTCATCAGCTGTCGACGAAGTATCAGCTGAAGATCCTCGCCATGCGGCAAATGGATTGGGCACGCTCGAGCTTAACGGTAGTGCAAAGTTTCACAACCCTCCCTCAAGACGAGGTCGTCCTGCAGATCTGGATGCTTGCGTAAGAAGTCACCTGGACGCAGAGCGGCGAGTGCAGACAGGCAAAGCATGCAACACCGTAATAGTACGAAATAATAGACTCCAGGGCAATACTGGGAGAGATTCTGAGGATGAGGCTCTTCATGTACTTCTGGAGCCATGCATTGAGATCAGGCTTCAACGGGTCGAGAACAGCCTCGCAAAAGCAATGATGAATCCCAGTATCACACCAGCTGTTGCCACGGATCCGCTGAGACTGACTTCTCGTCTCAGGTCTCAGCCTCGGCGATGAAGCGTTCCATGACCTCAGAGCGCTCTGAGCTCCGCTGGCTCATGCTCGTCTGGAGCATCTCGTCGAGTCGTCGCATAGCACAAGCAAAACTCATGAACAAAAATCCTCTAACACATGGCTAGATGATTCGATCTCAGGCTGGCTGCCATGGAGTGCTCGTTCTTCAGCACCTGTGGGCGCGGGCGTGCGTTTATGTGGCAGTTTCACAGCCTAGTTGGAATTTCGCATGCAGCTGTGTCGATATAAAAGTGCACCGCGGGGCTTTCTGTTGGGCTTTCCACTCATGTTTCTTTTTTTGTTAGCGTCAGCTGGTCAAACTAAGTGATTTTTCAAGCCTGGCCAAGGCCAAGCAACGTACAGGTGCAGAAAAGGACTTGATCCGGCCTCTGCATCTGAAGACATGTTGCAAGTGCAGCTTCGATGCTGGTATTCCGGCGGAGGCTCGCACCATTCGTTAGCACATTTTGTTATCAATCTGCTCCATGCTCTGTGGCCTTCAAGGCCAAGCAACTTTGTGAGCAAGTGGCTTCATAAAACAACAAATCCAAGAAGGTTGGCTGCTAGACAATGGCTGCTAACCGATCAGCCCCTTCGATAGCTGCTGCTTCTCAAACAGGAGGAGTCTCTGCCTCCACAACCTCAATCAGAATCAATGACCCTGGACAGTTCGGACCTTCTTCGCAGTTGAGCGAGAGATCCTCGTGGATGTCGTGGATCATATGTGGATGGCGTGCTCGTCCTCCGTCAAGTCCGGCAGGTGAGCGCAGTTCGAGATTGCCGGGATGTCAGCTTCTGGCTCGTCGGGAACTGGGCTCTTCAGAGTCGCCAAGTGGACCAACTCTACAGCCTCTACAGCACGAAGAGACCCAAGGCGCTGTATCGCGGTAATCATTTCATCAGGCGTGAAGCGGAACTTGGCTGCACCCCCTGCAGCCTGCAGGCTCTCCATCCGACTCTTCCACAGCCAGGGCACGTCGGACTTCGGGGTTTTGAACGGCACCGACTTGTGCGCTGATGTGAGCACACACAGGACCTCCATGGTATCCTTAGGCAGGACGGACTGCCTGAGAATGCCCAGCCACAACGACGCAAAGTCATCGAGGGCCTTGCCCGTGGACCGGTACTGGTAGAAGCGCCCGAAGCGCAGCAATACCCGCCGAACCTTCGTGAGGATGGACACCTTCGTCTTCGCCAGAGGCACTTCCGACTCGAAGGTGATGCTGCTGGAATGAAAGCACCACTCCAGCCAATAATGCTCATCGGCGCGCTCCTGGAAGAGTGGTGCGGCAGTATGCACTGCGAAGCGCTTCACCCTGGTAACCAAGCCTGTTAAGAACTTCATGGCACCCCCTTTGGAACTCTTGCTGGTCATCTTCTTCTCGTCCTCCTCGGCTTCGTCCAATTTGTGCAAGGTGTCGCGCAGGAACTGTGCTAGGATGTGCAAGGCCATGTAGAGGCACATGAGGGTGAAGAGCATTGCAAGAGCACCTGCCAAGACCCATGTCGCTTCGCGAGATGGAGCAAGGATCAGAATGATAGCAACGGTGCTGAACAGGAGAAAGCGGAAGATGGCAAGGCCGATCTCAAAGAAGTCGAGGATCTGCGCTTGGCTATTCTGGAATGGCTGGATCCATGAGCAATAAGCCATCTGCGCACCCGAAATCACCGGGTATGACAGCAGCTTTGCTCTTTCATCGTTGGTGAGAGATGTGTAGGTGACAAGCATCATGGCGGCGATGTCCAACCTCCGGATCACAAGATCGTACCACCAGTACCGGGGCTCAAAGCCGTTGATGAAGTATCCAAACCTTCGCTGATTCTCCGGGCTGTTCCGGTCCTTGAGGTTCCAAATGACGTGGATGAGCAGCATTGGCATGCCAACGCACCAGCAGCCTAAGCCAATGATGGCAATGGTGGCAAGCGGCATGTGATTACTGCTCCAGCACTCCATGTCTGGGTATGGCAGGAGGCGCTGGACAACCCTGTCCTCCTCCTGAAATGGCTGGCACCAAATCATCTGGAGGTACTGCGACAAGAATCCAGGCCACATGTTGATCAAGGTCACCCATATCACTGGCACGGACTGGTGCAACAGCTGGAATGGGCCGGGCCATCGCGTGAAGAGGCCGAAGTCCAAAGTATCCAAATCCACTTCCCCAGTGGCCAGCCCCGTCTCCGTCCTGGCCGGGATGATTTTCGCCGGTTCGGCACTGAGATGCGCTGCTTCATCTGCCAACAGGAAACCAAAGTCACCGCTTGCAGAAGCAATCCTCATCTCAGCAGTAGAGGAGAACTTCGCCGAAACCGCCAAAGCCAGCTTCTCCAGAGGAAGCGCGTTGTCATCTTGTGGAAGGTCTGCCTCCTTGATGAGAGAGTACGCGAGCGCCCGGCGAACCAAAAGATCCATCAGGTTCATGTCCAGCTTAGAGGGGCCTGAAGCGAAGCTACACAAACTGCTCGCATCTATGTCCGTGGACAGGAGATCCAACAGGGTGACATTCTCTGCGCAGGAAGAGAGATCCACGTCCTTCTCGAGAAGAGCAACCAGCTCCGGAGTCTCCTTTGCGGCTTCCAGGCCCTTCTTGACCCAAGCCGCGCCCAGGCGAAGACCTTCCAGCAAGTCCCCCGGGGCGTCGATCCCCAGGTAGATGTCAGGCAAAGGGAGGTGGTCAAGCGCAGCTGACTCCTTGAGGTCCTTGAAAGTCAAGTTCAGGTCCCCCAAGCGCGGACCGAGAACGTCTCCCAGCACTTCGAGAGCCGCCTTTCGTTGCTTGCGCTTCTTGGCCGCTTCAGTGACCTCGATGCCGGCCTTGCGCAGTACCGGGACGATGAGATACGTGACAAGGGCGCACAGTAGGTAGCTGGTCAGAATCGAAAGCAGCGGTAGGAGAACGAAGTACATGGCCGGCACCAGCTGCTTGGTCTGCTTCGAATCCCAGATGTGTTCAGCCCAGCAGGACAGTGTGAAGCTCACAGCACTCAGCTTGGACGCTACGTCAAGCACGCCAAGGACCTGCCGGAACCACTCGGTGACCTCTGGCGGCCACGGGAAGTTCATACTCCTCAGATCGTCACACGGGTCGCCGGTCTGAGCGCACTCCTTGATCTTCCTCTCTACTGACCAATCGAAGACTTGCAATTGCTCGATCTCGAAGTGTTCAAGCACAGAGCATGCTGTCATGAACTGGGTACCAATTCGAATCATGCTTGTGTGCAGACTGCGGCTGTCCTTCACCGCGGCCATGGCCGCCAACGATGCAACGGCGAAGTTGACGAGCACGTTTTGGGCGATGTCGGTGAAAACCACGAGTCCCATCCAGCTAGCTGCGAAGCTGCATTCTGAGCAAGCACCTGGATACGTATCCCGTGCGTAGGCGGCAGGGCATTCGCCACATAGGAAGCCGGATGAACCTAGTGCGCACTCATTTCCTCCGAGGCAGACAGAGGTGCCATCCACCAGGTTCACCTCGCACTTCGCCGCCAGAATCTGCCCCGTCTGGAAGAAGCCCGGCTCTGCCACAGGCTGATTATGTGCTCCACTGCTATCGAAGCCCCCGAAGCATGTCAGGCCACGGTAGGTGCAGCTGGCGCAAACTTCCAGCTGCTCTGAGCCATTGTTCACTGCCAGCAAGGCATGGCTGCCAGCGGTGCAGAAGCAGTTGCTCCTGTTCGCTGCACCAGGCTTGCTGTCTGCATTTGCCGGACATCTCTGGTTGCAGTCCTCGTTTCCGATGTTGGGCTTGAAGAACCCACGCCCGCAGGCGATGCAATGCGGCCCATCGGCAGCGCGTCCTCCAGAGTACCCTGGCATGCAGATGCAGTCTGCTATGCTGCTGCCTCCCACGTTGTCAGTGATTGTGGCGGAGTTTGCGGGGCACTGCAGCTTCTCTGTGCCGCCTGGGCAGAAGTGGTTGCGTGGACATTCGAGGCATAATCCCTCGCTCTCGTACCGACCGGCCTGGCACTGACAGGAACTCTCCGTGGTCGCCCCGGCCTTTGCGGTGGACATCCACTGTGGGCACTTCGTGCATAGTGCATCGCCAACTGTTGCCTTGTACTCCCCTTCTGCGCACGCTTCGCAGCTGCCAGCTGCTGAGTCGAATCCATAGCCAGGACTGCACTGACAGTCTTCGCTGCTGACGACTGGCACGCCTGGAGGGACTGAGCGGTACTTCGAGCAGCGTACCGTCGCCTCCGCAAGCACGGGCACGGAGAGCAAAGGTGTCATTGAGGAAAAGATCGGATGCTCCTCCATGGACTCTGCGATGCCATCTGCAACCGCGGCTACATCCAAGTCTTGCAGCGTCAACTTGGCCTCGTCCATGCTGCGATACTTGATGGTGACAGCCAGTCGCATGTTGCCGGTGTTGCCGGTGTTGCCGGTCGCCAAGCGCCGCTCAATCGGTAGGAACTCCAAGGACAGCGCCTCTTCACCTCCGAGAATAGACGAGATGGCATCAAGAAGCAGCGCTTGGAGTTCGGACAGCGACTCGTTGCGCTGCACCTCGGCGAGAACATCCGCGAGCTCGATGCTCAATACCACAGCTGGCACGGTGGACTCATTACTAACGCCCTCCTCTGTCGGGGGTATGGTGACATTGTCGTCCACAGGCTGAGATCTTTCAATGCAAGATGCGTTCGATATGGAGCCCTGCATATAGGTCGTCAGGCCTTCCGGACAAGGTGTGCATGTGCGGGCATTGCCGACGTCCAATTTGTAGAAGCCAACTTCGCAGCTCACACACTGCCGCAAGTCATCAGAGCGACGATAGCCGCTTGCACACTCGCAGGCCGCCTTTGTGACTGCACCACTTGACTTTGTGGTGTGATGTAGAGGACAGGGAAGACGTACGGCGATGTCCACCAGTCCACCAGCACAATGGTAGCCCCTGGTGCATGGTCGACACCTCCGACCTGTTGATTGCCCCATGGTGTAGCGACCCGGTGGGCAAGTAATCTGCAACTGTCCGGCCAGCACGAAACCTTCTGGAGAAGAGCAGTCTGCACTGGCTGCACACCAACACAAGCTGTAGGTGCCGGGTGTGCCGTTCCATGGTGCCACACCCAAAGCAGCCTGGAACTGTGCTCCGTTCTTCGTGACGCTGACCACTGATGTCCAGCTCGGGAACCCCAAAGTGGCTATGGCAGCTATGGACTCGGGCGAGGCAGGCGCGACGCCACAGCTACCCGTGACCACCGACACTTGATCACCGATCGCCAAGTTGGAGCCCAACAGGTTCACAGTGCAATCTGAGCCCAGCGGGCAAGTCGTGACCTTCTCCAGAGGCCCGGCCAAGACCATAAAGCCAATGCCCTGAGTGAAATGCTCTGGCACAGTGCAATTGTCCACTGTGGGGACGGGACGGCAGAAGCAAAGGCGATAGATGCCCGGTCGACCCCTCACCTCGACGATCTCGTCCCCGATGAAGTTGAACCACTGTCCAGCGAGCGAACCTTCTTCCATGCCGAGCGTTTCGAGGATGCCGTCGCCGGGGAAACCGGGCAAAGGGTCACCTGCGCCACACGCCTCGAGGACCATGAGTCGATCTTTTGCCCGGATGTCCTGACCTTGGATGATCGGGAAGTGGCACTCCTGGCCCACGACGCATTGGACCTGCTGCGGCTCGAAGGGTCCCTCCAGCCTCATGCGTCCAGCCTGCACCCACTCCTGTGGATCCTGACATGCACCCTCGAAGCTGGCTGCGCACCAGCACAAGTAGTAGTCCGCCAATTCCACCTGCAACTGAATGAAAGGAAAATCCATTGTCAGCCGATATGTCTGACTGTCCAGTTCCACGGTCTCGCGCCGTGTCAGGGTGGCATATTGCAGGTACTCATCGTTGACGGTGCTGAATGAGGCGCACTCGCTCTGCTGCACGACGACAAGGTCCGACATTGTAAGAACATATCCTAGAAGCTGCAAGTCCAGGCAGTCACGGCCTCGAACGCATGTCACCACCTCCATGGCCTGGGTCTCAAGCGGGCCTCCCACGACGAGTTGGCCAATGTGGATGGGATAGGACCACGTGGCCCCACAATACATGCTGACGCAAAGGCACACATTGTAAACAGCAGGAACAGGATCGAAATCTGCAGGCCGTTCACCCCACTGGAAGCGGTTTCCGTCCTCTCCATACCCCGACATTCCCTGGTTCGCAACTCCATTGACTGAACCTGCATTCAGCGTATCATTGCACGTCGTAGAAGTCAAGCGTAGCTTGTAATGTTGTCCGTACCTTGACAAGGCAGGCAAGCTCTCCGCAGTGCAAGATTTTCTTTTGAGGCACACCCAGGAACTCATTATCTGAGCCATTACAGGTTCGCATCCAGAGGCGTTCTCTGCATCTGTGAACCCGGGCTGGCAAGGAATACATTCCACGTTGGCGGCACCCAAGCTTGCGCTCCCCGCCGGACAAGCCGCACATGGCGCAGAGCCAACCCAGTCCTTGTAGCGCCCTGGAGGGCATGGTTCACAGCTCTCAGAAGCTTCGCTGGCCTGGAATCCTCGTAAGCATTCGCAACTCCCCGGTTGGCAGGCCTGCGCGCGCTTGTACGTCAGGATATCCCGAATCACGAGCTGGTCGTAGTCAGGCGCCTCTCCCAAGAACATCAGCACCTCACGCTCTTCTGGAATCCAGACCGCAACATGGCCGTATCGCGGAGCCTTCATCACACTGGTACCGTCAAAGGCATCAAGCTTGAATGCGTTCGCCTGGTAGTCATACTCCCACATCTCGGATGTAAGCAGCATGGTGCCAGCTGCACGATCCCACACCGCTCGGTGACCCGTTCCGATACCACCCGCAAGGTGGTAACTCGTGGCCCACGGGTTCATGGGGTTGGGCGGAAGCAACTCCTCCCACTTTTCGGCCTGCACATTGTACCGCCAGAGATCGTTCTGCTCCGCCGTCCCTCCAAAAATCAGCATCGCTCGATCTGGCGAAGCCCACACTGCAACGTGATGATAACGTGCACCAGGTGCGGTTCCCCCTTGCGTCATGTTCGTCCAAGAATTCAACTCGATGTCATACTTCAGGAGATGGTTGGACGCAACATGCGTTGTCCCAGTGCCGGCCGTTGTCTCAGGGCCGGCGACTTCTCCTCCAAAAACCCACATGCTCCGCATCTGCGCGTCCCACACGGCGGTGTGACGGCGTCGCGCAAGGCCTTCCGGCTGCACGGGGTCGGGGTTAGTGAAGGTGTTTGCCTCCAAATCATAGATGAACAGCTCGCTGCGGAATGAGTTGAATGCTACGAAATTTTGCTGTGAGGTCGAGTTGCCGCCCGCGCCCCCGAATACCAGCATAATGCGTGCCAAAGGATCCCAGACCGCAGTGTGATCTCTTCTGGGATGCGCATGGCCTTCGGGCTGCGTCTTCCATTCCAAAGGTGTCCACAGATTGGCCTTCCAGTCATACTTGACGAGAATGGGATCCAGTATGGGGAAGACATTACGACCCGCTGCTGCTGCCCCCTTCTCTGTTGCGTCGATTCCCCCATAGACCAGCAGGAGCTGCTTCTCGGCATCCCAAACAGCTGAAGCAGAGGCTCGGCCCAGCTGGTCCGGAAAGTTTTGACTCTGCCAAGTGCTCTGGTTGTTGACATCGCTGACCTCCTCCGTCAGGCAAAGCCTCCATCCTTGCTCACCACGGGTTTTGTCAGGGGCCCATTTGATGAGACCTTGCGGCGGATCCAGGGGATCTGCAGAGGTGTAAGTGCCGCTGTACACGCGCCCATTGATCTCCAAGTAATCATAACCGACCTCTGTCACAAATGTCGACACACGGAGATACTTTGAATTGTTCACATCCACGCTGATTGTGCACCCATGCCGGTCATATTCATCAGGGAAGTTCGGACTCATTATGCAGCCATTTGCGTCCACTGCGCACATCCCGCTGAGGACCTTCCATGCGAATGTCGAGTTGGCCTCAGGGACGGGGGCTGCCTGCTCATCGAGGCACAAAGCGAAGCCTCGCATAGGAGGACCTTCCACTCCATCTGTTGACCAAACGATGTCACCTGTTGGGATGACACCTGACGGACCATCGTAGCCGCTGTAGTTTACGCCGTTGACAACGAGAACGTCACCAACATCCGTTTCAAAATCCATCATTTTGATGAACTTGGTGTTGTCGGTAGCCACCCTGATGATACATTCCTCATTTTTTGAATAGGCCCTGGGGTTACTTTCACTCGTAGGACGGTAGACGCAACAAAGACCGCCTCCACATTCTGCCGAGCCATGGCCACTGTAACCGTACACGTAGGAGCCATATTGGCCGTAGAAGAACGGGCCATAGCCGTAGGTCCCGTAGGAGTAGTTTCCTCCGTAGCCGCCATAGCCGTAGGTCCCGTAGGAGTAGTTGCCTCCGTAGCTGCCAGAGCCGTCATCGCCATAACCATAACCATAGTTGCCATTACCATCGCCGCCAACAGACCCTCTATAAACAAGGTCGTACGTCTCGCAGGGCCCCGAGACCACCGTGAGTAAGCTCGCTTGGCACGGGGCAAATTGCGCTAACCACAGAGCTGTTACTCCAACAGTCCAAGGCAAGGTGCACTGCTGGGACGGACCCACAAACCTCACCATACCAAACATGGCAGACCCTAGGACTACAGCAGCCATCCAACTTGTAGCCATATGAGGCCACGGGTTGAGACTTGAGACTTTAGCCGAAGGAAGCGTGCTGAGTTCGGAGATGTTTCGGCAGCGATGGCCTCTCGGTTTTGCTCTGCTGGCAGATCTTAACTGGCAATTCCGATGCATGGAAGCTATGTCGTGCTAAATGAGTAGCCCAAGGCTACCCTCCTTCGGGACATCGGTGCCTTGAGGAATTGCGCGCGCACGTGGGAGCTTGCCATCTGTTGCGGCCTCGCAAATCCCAGTCGTCGACAGTGCAAACACCACCCTTCGGCCAAGGTTCCTTGGCTAAGACGCAAACTGTCGACTTCTGGCAGCTTCCACTTCCACATCACCTGAGTTCAGAAATGCGAAGCGACATTGTTTTGGCAGCTTTTGTTGGTTGAGGCCACTGCTCGTTTGCAAGGATTCCCAGAGGCCTGGCGCAAATCTGACACGAGCCGATGGTTCTTCAGAGCCTTATAAACCTTGCAACAGCATGCCACAACTGGTTCAGGCGTCTTATTGCATGGACCGAGCAGTCCCACCTGCTTTCTGTGTTGCTTCGTGAAGCTGCGCCAGTGCCTCACTCGTGATAGCATCCGATCTTGTCTTTGCACCGCGTCGCTGTTGCCTGTTTTCATTCCCGGGCCTGAAGGATTGCGATGATGCCGGGTTCAGTTCTCAAGTAAGTCTGCGCCAACAGCACTTGGTTCTATACCACTATGTGAGGCACTGCCGGGGAAACCAATGAGTCGAATTGTGCAGTGCGTGGCACACATGCTGCTGTGATATCGCGCTTTGCCACGGTGGAGCCCTGTCTCGCGCTGCGCTCGCTGCGGCTCCCGGGCCTTCTCGAGGCCTTTCTCGTAGGCGGCCTTCGCAACGGCACTTGTACTAGCGCTGCAGTCACTGCAGCCAATGGACGGTGCCTACACAAACACACCACAAACTCTGCTGCTGCTCATGAATACATATGCAACGTCCTGCTGCAGTGGACGTGTCGATCCAAACATCGGAGACAGTTCTCACAAATCGGTGCAGCCTCCGAACTCCCCACTCATCGCTGCAGACCAGGCCTTTCTGGCTACCTCGCGAGCGGCGGCACCGCCCAGAACAGGCTTCGGGACGACCTGAAACAGGCACAGAAAGAGCTGCAATGCTGATAACTGTAGGAACATTCCCGCCCGGAGCCCACTCGGACCTTCGGTTTGGGCTTCTTCGTACCTTGCTTGGACTTCCGAGGCTCAGCAAAGAGGTGTTTTGACCATGTGCTAGGGCCCCAGCTTTGCAAGCCGAAGTTCTTGGAGGATTTGATTGCCTCCGAGGCAGCGAGGACCCTGTTTTGGGCCCGCCCAGGCAGCGAGGTTTTGCAGGGCTCCGTGAATTTGAGCGTCGTAGCTTCTGAGCTTCAGCCAAGGAAAACACGAGTTTTGTCTCAGGCGCAGACCTCGATGAACGCCTCACTTGTGAGTCCTCAACCATGCAATCTTTGGATACGTGCGGCACTCATGACCAGACGACTGCGGCAGAAAGAGATGTTGTTGCTAACCTGCCAGAATGATTCTCGTTTTTATACCGCTATCGCCATGGCTCCCACACAGAAGCCGACTCTTGGCACCCCTCGCTTGCTCGTCGCCTTCGCCGCTACCCTCCGCGAACTGGCTGACGGCGTCCTGAGAAGAGCTTCAGGCAGCAGACGGCTGTTGTCACGGCTAGAATCCGGTACCAATTAACGAAACGAGCAGCTTTTCGAGCCAGGGCCTCCGAAGTGCTGACGGCGATGGCGCGATGGCGCGGGCTGGGGCCCGCGCGAAAGCTTCCTCGAAGGCCTTCTTGACAGCCTCGATCAATCTTCCGAGCTTGGTCACGATGGCCTGATTGCCTATCCGCTCCGGACTCTCGCCTGCTGCTCCTTGCTTGGCAGGGTGTTCTGGAGACCTCGGTGTAACATGACACAGACGAGAACTGCAAATGTGAAAGGCCCTGTGCGATGTGGAACGGGAAGGCGCAAGGAATCATGGAAACAAGAGTCGACAGTGTGTCCTGAGGAAGCACCGGAAACAGGTGACCGCAGTCAAACACGGGCTTGTGGAGAAGACTTGAGACACTGCAGGGTGGGCTCGAGCTGCCGTTGACCACATTTAATGGGTTCGACGGTTGCAGCGACGACAAGCTTGGCAGCCACGGCATGAACTCGCAAAGCCCTCTCCTGCAAACAGCCCTTCACAGGCACTTCAGAATCGCTCCTCCGACAAGCCTGTTCCGAGCACCTGGCTCTCGCTCGCTGTGACTTTGAACATCTCCTCTGCTTGCGAAACGGAATCTCTACACGCGCTGCCACGCCGCTACCGCCGCTACCGCTGCCACCGCCGTCGAGTCTTTGCTGACGCCGTTTCCCCGCACGCGCCCGCCGCCCGCCTTGGGAGTATGCACAGCCAAGGTCTCGCAGCGCCTCAGCGCTCTCAGCGACGCTCCCAAGTCGCACTTCCCAATTCCTAAACCCCGAGGCTTGCCTGCTGCTTGGCCCCTTGGCGAGCGGCTCCTCTTCCGACTTTCGGCGCTCCAATGAAAATTGGGAGGGTTTGGGGAGCAACTTGGCCACCCGGCGCCCCGTGCGCCCGGATCATCCTCTCCCGCAGGAGGTTCAAGTTTCGCTGCGTCCTTGGCATCTGTCGGCATCTAGGATTTCATTCTGCAGTTGTGCAGTGGACATCTTAGCGTACGTGTGCGGCGTCGAGGTTGAACTAGGGGCTTCGGGATTGGGGATGAGGGCACCCTGAGCTCTGCGCAAGACCCGCTGCAGATCGACCTCAACTCGTAAGGGCACGTCTCGGATTCAGAAAATATGCGTCTTGGCCTGGACATTCATGTGATTCATGCCTTCTTCTTCACTGTACTTGCAATCCATGCATACAAGCTCGGTAGGTGTATTGAGCTCGGTTGATACTAAAGACTGAAAGAAACAACAATACCAGGTTTGAAACACGCGAACCTCCTAGTGGAAACTGTTCCGACGTGGTCAAGCCTCGGGTGTGAAGGTGCCGTTTTGCCACATGAGCTGACAGTTCTAGTTGGTGATTGGCTTCGGCAACTTGTTCCAGCAAGAACTGTTGGCAAGCTGCGAATTTCATTTTGCTCCGGCCTCTGCGTCATCTCGTGAAGCACCAGTCCCCAGACCTGTGTCTGGGAACAGGCCACTCATAAAGCTCGGCAAATCCCAGTCCAATTCGTCTGGGATCCGGGGTGAGCCGCTCATGCAACAGCTCATCCGGCTCCGAATGTGCCCTTTACCGTGAAGCTACGCACCAGAGTTGGAATGCCAGAGCGTGGCATGTCTTGCCTGTCGTGTTATCCAACAGCACGAGTTCAAACAAGGCTTGGCCAAATCATGGAATTGCGATTCTCTTTGGTCATGGCAGAGGTTGCTGACTGCAACCTCCTAAATCAAAACCTTGTGCAAGGGAGCTTCTGACATGGAGTGTGACAGTGTGAGAGACCTTCCATCCAGTGCCCGGACTTTCAAGTCTATACCCATGGCTTGCTCTAATGCGCTCGAAGGCTATCAGCACTCCTCTGTCAGATTCTGACGAGCAGAAGTGTCCGCTCCAGATGATGAGATTTGTCCGGATGCGCTTGCGCAGAAAAAAGCCGGAAGCCATCACGCATGCGTGGTGATGGGCCTTTCACGAGAGGCTGGCTTGCACCTTGGCCTTGGCAAGCAAATAGGGGAATGCATGCAACATTTGGGCAGGAGCGTTCTCCCCAGCTTGCCTCCACATCTGATGGATTAAGGCCCGGACACCCTCTGCGATCTGGCCTAGAAACTCAGCTTGGAAGTCGGGTGCTGCAAGCTCTGTCACATTGGTGCAAGATTCAGAGTTCCGGTCAGCACCCTCGAGAAGCCCGAACCGCTTCGCTGGCCTCGCTCAACATCCCACATGTCGAAGGATGCTCCGATCTTCCAGCCGATGAGAGGCAGCGCCTTTGAGCCCATGTGAGCGGAATAGACCACGCTAAGGATAACACAAAGAGAAGACCAGCTTCGCGAGATCGCTCGGAGGCAGCAAGCTTCTGTTCAGCCAAGCTGCATTCTCGAGTTCCGCCTCCTGTTTGCAAGCAGTCGTTGGGTTACTAGCGTTCCGAGAAGGGAGTGGTAGAGCTGCCAGTTTCTCTAGTAAGGTCGTCGGCACTGTGACTGTGTTTGCAGACGCCTGGGCACCATGCAGTGTCTGTCACGGGCATGTGAATCCGCAAAAGATGCGAAGTGCCTTCAACCCTGAAAGCGCTTCGTCCCGCAAGTCACACTCCCCTTGCGCTCCGTGACGAGAGTGATGGAAGTTCCCGCAGCGCCCATGCGGCCCGTTCGTCCGGCGAGGTGGAGGTATTCGCCGGAGGCCTTGTAAACAGGGCTTTGCCAGTGTAAAACAGGAGAACGCCTGGGATGGGAGTGTACCGTGCCTTTGGGAGCTGTAGCTGGACCACGTAGCGAACGTTGGGGAGATCAATGCCTTGACACACCAGCCGTGGCCAAGCCCTTTTACACTTCTAGACAATCCTTACCTTTGGTTAGTAGGGAATAGAAGAATGGTAGTAATAGTAGTCATAATTGTACCCCATTCCTCCATTCCCTACTAACCAAAGGTAAGAATCTCTGTGATTCGACGGCCAATCGCGGGGTACCCGCCTCTGCCCTCGTGGACCTTCGCCACCAGAACGCGGCGATCTGCCTGGACGGGGCGGAGACCATTATGGCTCGTGTCGGTATTCGGGAAGCTTATGACCTTTTGACGGTGGTCGATACCACTAGCCAACGGGCTTGAGAAACCCACTTCAGAACGTAGCACGGTGGCGTGCGTGAGCGCATGAGAAGATGCTGAACATAGCCCGGCTCCTAGAGAACCACAAGACCCTGTCGATTCTGGTGTTTTTGAAAGCGGCGGCGCCTGCTCAAGATGGTCCACGAACTCCTGGCCCTGCTGCAGCGCTTGCAGCGGGCTGATGTCCTCGCCAGCTTTACGCGGAGTCTCTGGGCCCAAGCTGCCCCAAACGAGGCTCTAAAAGGTCCTGCTCGGCGGGTGGAGCTCGCCTGCCGAATTCTCACCACTGCGTAAGTGCCGCGCTTGAAGAATCAGGCGCTTCTTTGGTCCAAGTGGCTTGTTCGGATTTTTTCGGGGGTTTCGCTGAAAACCTCGGCTGTCCAAAGACTCTCAGCACCTTCCGAGTCTCAGTATCGCCGAGATGCTTGGATCCAGGGCCTTCTCCGTTGAGATGCCCAGACCGACCTTGCTTTTCGTGTCTTCTGTCGCACATCCCTCCCGAAAGCTAAGCTTGCAGTCGGGTGGCTTCGGAGCGATATTTGCACACATCCTCACGAGTTAGGATGATTCCCTCGAAAACCCGGGCTTGCCTCGAGGCTACACAGCTTCCCGTCACCATGACCCTCCCACGGTCCGGAATGCCGCCCTTCTGCAAAATCAGCACCATGGCATCCATTTTCACCTCGTGACAGAAGCAACTGCGCACTCCCTTAACAAGGTGCCAAAGGGAGAGAAAGCAATGGTCGGCAAGACATGTTGCAACAGAACCATCCCAGCAACATGCCGGGGTCTGCAGCCCAGGCACGTGCTCCGGGACGAAAAGGATCACCTTTGCAGAGCACAGGGGTTGTCGAGGACTGCTCCGGGGCACTGCCAGTACCATCTAAAGCTGCTTGCTCTGTCTGGAAATAGCTCGCACGTGCTTTTGGATCTTCGGTTCAGGCGGCAGTTTCCAGTTCTAAGCCACATCAGCCGGCAATGGTTTGTAGTCGGCTGCGAGCTATCATTAAGGCCGGGATGATTTGGTGATAGATTGGTCGAATCTTGGTGGTTCTTTGCTGCTGCTGGGGCCCGGATTACAAACCATAATGAGCATGGCGACCAGTGGAACCACTTGGCGTTGAAAATGGGCTCAACTTCAATGCATGACAAAGCACAGTGCCCTTCTCCTTCAAGTTCTTGACAATGTCCACCAGCAGTTTGAACCGTTCCTGGCCTGTCACGAGAATGCTGCCACCGCTGGCAATTTGCGCTGTGAGTGGGGCGAGTGTCAGGATCGTTCGAATCGTGTAATCTGTCAGGTCTCTCACGCTCCACACCCCTCCAACTTTCGTGCGATGCCGCACATATCCAACTGCAGGCTCGGCACTGAAGAAATTGCCCTGCTCCTTGCCCGTCACCACAGCCACCGCATGGGTTATGCCTTGGGCACTGGCAACATGGACCTTTGAATTCGGAAGCACCCAACTCCAAAGGACACTGGGGAATTTCAAGGGCGACTTCTTGGGGACTCCGACTTGAAGACAAGTGAATCTGAAGCCCTTTGACATACTTGCGACTGGGAGACTCGATGGCATCGGGACCTCGGAAGGTGCACAAAGGCTCTTTAGCTCTGCTTGTAGACTCTGGGAAGGGGGGGGTCCTAGCCAATAACCACAATAATGACGCCAATGATAATAATTCACAGAAATGACGGCAACCATAATGGTATTCATCATACAACTAGTGGTAATCATAATAACAATGATAATAGTAACTTGGGTCTCCGGAGCCAAGCGGCCACGGACTTCGTCAGCCCGGAGCCCCGCGCGCGGACCTTCCCGGGACTGGCGCCCACGCGGCCCACGGTGGCGTTGGCCCTCAGAGGGGGCTTTGAAAAACTTTGGAGGCAAAAGGGGCGAAGGCGGGGGGGGGTCTTGAGGCTAAGGCCACGGGGGCTTTCGGGTCATCAGCAAAAGGCCAAGCACCTCTGAACCATCACCAGACGGGAGCAGTGGGCTACAGCATACCGAAGCTGAACGCAAAAAAAAGAAACGGCAAATGAACCCAAGAGAGGGGAAAAAGCCCAACCACAACACAAATAAACCAAGGAATCAAAGCATAACGAAGAGGGACACCAGACGGCAGTGTGGCGGAATCCAGAGATCAAACTCTGCCTCTTGACAACGACTTTCACCGCAGCGTGCGCTTGAGTCGCACCGGAGAACATAAGGAACAGCGAATTGAGACACCGAAACACAGCCCGAACAACACCGAGTGACAAAGCGAGATAGCAAGAACGCACATGCACGGGCGGCCAGGACACTGGATAGCCTGGACCTACACCTACGAAAATCCGCACACCGAATCAATTTAGCAGGTGTTGTCTTTTCCGATTCATCGGAACACCGAGACATCGAACGACGAGACATGGTCGGGTTTGGCACATCCTGGGGTGGACGTTCGGAACAACTTGCGAATTTTCTTCCCGGCGAAGACGAAGCAGACCACTCTATCGCGACATACCTGAGAAGTGGTGATGTCAAGTGGGCACCTCCATCACATGTCATGTGCCTGATGAAGGGCTGCTCCACAGCAGAATTGAGTGCTAGGCCAAGAACCCAAGGCCCCAGACCCGTCTCTAACAAACACAGGATGCAAACGAAGTCCACCGGCACCCTCCTGGCTGAGGGCAGCGAAGCCAAGATCTCACTGCAAGTGGAGTCAGTGCTCTTGTTCTTAGACTTGGCTTCGTATTCAGAGATGGCCTCGAAGTGACATCACCTTTATGAGGAGGCCCAAACTGGGCCCAAACCCTTTTTTACATCAGGACTTGTGCAATCGCCTGAATACATGGACTTGGACCTTAAAAACCTTCTACCCAATTGCGAATGAGTTTTCGTGAAACAGCCGTGCCGAGCTGCTGGATCAGCTCTGGTGTCTGCCTCCTGGCCATGTCGCGCCTCTTGTTCCACTTCCTCGGATTTTTGTCGTCTCATTGCCTTCGTCAACTGCGCTGCTTGATTGAAAAAGCGTCACTGATACCAAGTCGCCAGGCCATCAGCCGATCCAGGAACTTCGATACTCTCTGGCAGTTTGCAGTGGCGGAAGCTGCGATCATCCTGACGGAATGCACTGCTTCAGCCATCAGAACCCGACGATGCCGAGCAATCCATCCGCTTGGAGAGGCTGGGGCTCCCCACCAAGGCCTTCACTAAAAACGACAAGCCCCGAGATCCCTTCGCCAAGCCGCTGAATCGGCCGATTCCGATATCGACTCCTCACCTGAGAAGATCAGATTTAGCGAGTTTTCGCACGGAGCTTCTTCAAGGTCTTGCAACCTTGACAAACCCTGGTATTTGCATCTTCAGCCATCAACCCAATTTCAGATGCAAGTGGCCACGTTGATGATGTAGGCCACGACCTGTCTGAGTTCAACTGGTATTGCAGCCATTAGCCCTGTGTGGCCGTCAGAGGACGAGGTGGGAAACAGTGCGGCCACAGCTCTCAGAGAGTTCTCACTGCAGAAACATGTCTAGGACGGTACTTGTCCCTGCAGCCTTGTGCCATCTCCCCCCGGTCTGACCCACCGAGACCCAGGAGTGCAAAAGCAAGAAACCAGAAAGGAACTGAGGAACTGTGCACCGAGAGAGCTCCCTCGTCTCCGGACTGCGGCTCTTTCGCTGCCGGTGGCTCTGTGGCTGTTGCTTCAGGTCAGGGCTTCCGTTTTTTTGTTCAGCAAAGTGGGGATCGGATAGGAACGGAAAGCCCGGCGCCTGCTCGGTTGCGCCAAAGCGCCGCGAGTTGTTTCCTGACGCTTCGAAGCTGTTGTTTTACTGGACTCCTGGCTTGTCTCAGTTGCTGTGCGTCCCTTGGACTGACTCCCTGTCGACACACAACAGCACGCCGAAACTGCCAGCTTCAAACTCGCTCAGGACTGGCGCTTTCAATTTGCACGGCTTCTCCTGGTCGCGGCACCGGCGTCAGCGAATCCACTTCGTCCACGACGATGGCCTGAACCTAAAGTCGCCCCGCTGACGCTTCTCTAGAGAACAAACACTTGAACGCCGCTGCTTCAAAGTCGTGAAACTATCAAGTCCAAACCGACCCACTTTAACTGCCGCGGAACATTGCTGGCCATGAAGTAAGCAAGGGTCTCTTTGAACCGCCTGCCTTCGAACTTTAGCTGCCGAATCTCGCTGAGGATCATGCCTCAGGTCAGTTCGATCACAGGACACTGGAGTCCATGTGCAACGAAGTAACGAAGTTCAGTCATTCAACGCACATCGAGCAATGTGTCTTGAAATCGCGGCTCTAACCCGACACCAAGGAAGACAAGCAGAACACATGATGCAGCTGGCACTCCTGGTGTGGAGACCATGATTGCAGAGTCCTGGGCCAAAGCATGCCCGACTTCTGAAATCTACTCCTGGACGGCTTGACTGCACAAGCACTTGTGCACTCCCTGCACTCTGCATAAGGGGCTGACCTGACGGATAGTGTCCCACAAGTTCGATCTCGACAGCAAGACGCTGCAGGCGAGTTCCTCACGTGGCAGAATGGCACAAACGTGACCCGAGACTTCGGAACCTGACGGTCTGAGTGAAACTCAACGAGTTCATGTAGAACTGCAGCACTGTTTGAACTTCCTGAGCGCTTAAGTTTTGTACAAGTCTGGGCCGTGGAGTGCCTAGTTCAATCTTCTCGGCGAGGCTGGTCGGTTTGTCCAGCCGCACATCATGACTTAGTGACGTGCGTCGTGCCGAATCATACTGAAACCTGTCAAAGCCTTAACATGCAAGGGTTGCCAGGGATCTGTGCCTTCTGATGCCCAACGACACCAGGCACACAAATCCCGCGGCGACGAACCGTCCAAACGGTTGCTGTACGTGCAGTCACACAACTCTGACACTTGTCCGGCTGCCTCCGGACCCGGTCCGGTATTAGGAAACAGGCAAACGAACAAAAAGGAAGCTAGGAAAGGAAACGAGTCAGGATCTGCGTCAAACCCCCAACTGCATAAATGGCAGGACTCTCAGGGAACAGACGAAATCTAGATCCTTGTCTAAAGCGATTAAAGCAGACTCGACCGGCTTCTGGTAGCCAGGAACCGGTGGATCTTTTCAGGTGCCTCTTGGCCCAAGTAGCTGGAAAGGTCTCGATTCTGGCTGTCACGGCACATGGGGTCTGCACCGAAGTAGAGCAAAAGAACCACCATGTCCCAGTCTTTCTGTTTCGCAGCATGGTGCAGAGGGAAAGTTCGTCGAAAGCCAAATCCGGTGCGCTTCGGTGAGTTGAGGTCTGCGACTGTGTGGCTGAAGCCATGCTTCCTCAGAAAGTCAATGACCCGGGACTTTGCAATGGTGCTCTGTGCTTGCGTCATCCGGCCTCTTTGTTCGGACCTTTGCTTCTTCATAGTCTGTAGTGCATCGACGGCTGCGGCCCCGTGGCAGCTGATGATCTCATCATCAGCTTCGAGCTTAAACCGCCCAGCAATCTTCTCAAATACGTGGAGAGAGCCCAATGCCATGAGGGATTTCGGGAGTGTGCACTCTGCTATGCACTCGAGCAAAATGCTGTCAAGGGTCGGCAGGGTCTACTCCTCATGTGAAAACCAAGTCTTGCTCAGACTTCTATTCATCGGGATCCTGGGTCCGAAGCGTCCAGGATAGCCCTTCCCATGGCCATTCTCTTCCAAACCGTGACGGATCAGGTCCTGTGGAACCTGCGGGTTGAACCAGCAAGTACCATCGGAGCCACCTGCCAAGACCTTGCACATGGGGATTGCCAAGACAATCACTATCTTTCACCAATCCTTGCCTCGAGCGTGACATATGATGCCAGGGTGGACCCCGCCATTGTTAGGATTCAACCATGGGTTCTTTAAATCGGCTCAGAAAGGTTCCTTCAACCAAAGTTGCATGCCTGGAAACAAAAGAAACTGCGATTAAAGACGCATGTTCCAACACTTACAGCATTGCCGGGTCATGGGTCCGAAGCTTCTTAGTCTTAGTCTAGATAGGAGCTTCGAGCTCGATTTTTCCAGCTTGCGGCACTCTTGCCGACGTCGGCTCAACTTTCTTGCTCGATTGGCGGGGCCTTGCTGCGAAGACAAACTCCTGGCCTTACCGGTTGCAGCCGGGCGGCATAAATCAGCCACTTCAGCTCACGTGTGACCTCCCATGCTGAAATTCAAAAATGTTCTCTCAGAGCGTGTTCGGGAGAGAGGAAGGGAGGGGAGTTTGGGTCGCTCCTGACCACACAAAGAGCTCTGGCTTCGAGGCCCTGCTTCCGAAGCCGCTGCCTGAAGGGCGAGCTCCGGCGTAGGGACAAAAATGATGGCCTGACAGGCATCAGCCGATGAGAAGCCTTGACTGCAAGGCCATGCGAAACCCAAAATGCGGTGGTATCGATACGCATCACATCTCGACCCTCTCAGTGATTTTTGGGCACTTCCACTCGCTACTCCGAGCAAGTTGTGTTCTGTGCATGGTCCGCCAGAGTACGGTGATGCACAGAACTCCCGCGACTTGCAACGCACAGCCCATGCCTGTGCACCAACGTGCATGGTCGGTTGCAGCCTGTGAGCACAAAATGGAATGTCGTTGCCGTTGCATGGCTTGAAACAATGTCTGTTTTCGTAAGCATTCGGGCAGTGTCGGAACTGCGCCTTGCGAGGATGGGAAGCAGGTATGCGAGTGTCTTCCCACTGCCTGGGCCACTCACACGACGAAAATTATGGGAGTGCTGGCTTGGATGGCCGCAGCCGAAACCAGCAGAGCAGGCCTGTAGGGGCATGTAGGATGATGTGCTCGCCCTTGGCCAGCTTGGGCATCACGAGCTCCTCGCAATGACTCGTCGCATCTTCTTCTGCCATCACCGAGTCTAACAGGCTGTAGCCTGTGCAGCTTAGACCCTGTTTTGTCACCGCTGATGCTACCCGAAAAAAACGACAAGTTCAAGAGCTCTCAAAATGTCAAGGGCAATGAGGCAAAGTGTCCTGGATGCTGGAGGGCTGGACGATTCCACGCTCGGTAAAAGCGTCGGCGAGGCCTTCGCTTTGGCAGTGGTTGGCTTGCAGAGCGTACGTCGGGTAACCCCTATCCTCCCGGTGGGGTTGCTGACGGGCGGACCCGACCAGAGGGGGGGGGTACTTAGATAGATAGTTAGTATCTGACGGGCGGAACCCGCCGGCGGAAACCTCTAACCTCTAACCCGTGGGTACTTGACGGAGATAGAAAGTATTTGACGGGCGGAGGTTGCTGACGGTCGGAGGTAGCTGACGCGCGGAGGGTGGGTAGCTGATGGGCGGAGGTTGCTGACGGGCGGAGGGTGGGCAGCTGACGGCCGACGGGCGGAGGTTGGGCGGGTAGCTGATGGGCGGAGGTTGCTGACGCGTGGGGGGCGGGCGGAGGTTGCTGACGCGCGGAAGGTGGGTAGCGGACGGGTGGAGGTTGCTGAGGGGCGGAGGGTGGGTAGCTGGCGGGCGAAGGTTGGACAGAAACCTCCAACCTCTTTCCCGTGCGTACCTGACGGAGATAGATAGTATCTGACGGGCGGAAACCTCTAACCTCGAATTCGTGGGTATCTGACGGAGATAGATAGTATCTGACGGGCGGAAACCTCTAACCTCTAACCAGCAGGTAACCGAAGGGGGTTAGAGTAAGAGGTTAGGTGAGGTACATGATGTTGGCTTGGCACGATCAGAGCTCTCGCCAAAGAAAATTGAGTGGCAGGCGCTGGGGGATGGGCAGGCCACCGAAGTCCACCTAAGCAGCATTCAGCCTATCTCGCTGCCACGCTGCGGTGCAGAAGATCTGGACTGGGGTATTACACAGCTTGACCCATGGTGGTGCAGTTAGCTCTTGCATAACTCTTGAATAATGCATCGCTGCCCTTGATGTCAAACTTGCAGCCAAGCTGACCATGGGATCTGGTATCCCTGGCCTGGGCGATGTGTCGATGCTGGCACTGCAGCAACCCGCAGCCAGGAAATCACATGAGGTCCAAGTGGCCAGAGCTCCACCTCTCGAGTGTTTACGATGCGCTTCGCGGGTTCGGGCAAAGAGCCCTCCTCCGCTTCCTCTTCCTCGTCCTCGTCCTCCTCCGCCTGCGAGGCGACACGCTGTTTTTGATGGCTCTCGGATTCCGCTCCGCTCTGCCCTCGCCTCGAGCTTCGCAAGCTGCATGGCCTGGGCATCTGCGGCCTTGACGCTTCAATTGCACATCTCAACACCTTCGATAGACTCTTTCCACACTTCGCGGCGCCGGCTGCGCTCGGGGGCGCAAGATTGAGAAGAAGAAAGCTCGCTCCCCCACCCGATCACCACATGTCGCCACCCCCCTCCCACCCCCCAAAGAGTCCTCGGTACCGAGGCTGCTGAGCTCTTGCTCGAAGTCGTTCCTCAGAGCTTGGAAGACTGAGAAGGAGTCATCCGAATCCAGCTCTTGGTAGACTTAGGATCGTGACTCTTGTTGAAGTGTCTGACAATCTGCCTTAGGAGTCTGCGCTTCCGTGAAATCCTCAGCACGCTCAGAAGAGTCGAGCCATCGCAAATCCGAACGACACGAACACGCGCTACACCGCCTTTACACCAACAAAGACCATGCGCTGAGCTCGTTGCTATGGCACCGCGAGTCTTGTGTACAAAAGTGCAAGTGCGTGCAAACAGAGAAGGAATTTTCTTTGCGTCGCTCTGCCGAGCCTCTACACTTCGTACACTTTGCTGTTTCGGTTTAGGGTTTAGGGCTTTGGGTTTAGGGCGTCGGGTTCAGAGCTTAGGGTCTAGGGCTTTGGGTTTAGGGTTTAGGGGTTGCGCTAGAAGTACCGTACCCCAGGATATCTTGGAGCCTTGGACTTCGATCGACTTGGATCCGACAGGAGTCCTCAAGCAAAGCCTTTGAAGCCGAGTCCAACTTTCAGATGGGCCCAACTGGTGCGAGAACCACAGGACCACCTATACTAAGAAATCCCTCGTCCGACAAAGAGACAATCGGAACATGACAGGCGTCGGCCCCTCCACACGCGGATCCACCAGCCCGTTCGTTCGGCTGCTAGCGACGGCCTCACATTTCGGACACTCCATGTTGGCAATTCGGGCTGAGGGCCCGAGAGAAGACAAAACGAACACACATCTCCCCAAAAGCCTTTTAAAAGAGATTTCACCTACTGAACCTCACCGGCATCTCACGGCTCCTGGAGCCGGACGCCCCGGGCCGCAGCGCCGCCCCGCCCTCCGCCCGAGCGCCTGGCAGCAGCTTGCATGGAACTCTTATAATACGCAGGCGGTTTCGCTCCCAGTGCCCTGTATGGGCCCTCTTGGGGTGGGGGGACCTGTCGACACTTGCTACCCAAGAAATGATTCACCGTAGGGGCGTAGGAGTTGCCTCAACTCTCTTCTTCCGAGCCTTAGCAATAGCACTCCTTTCCATCACCGACCGGACAAATTAATTCTGTTAAGCTCCGACGTGGTTGCTTCTTGGTGGCTCACCTAGACATGATATACACTTGAGAAAATCTTGGTTTTTGAGCACAGGCCAGGCCCGTGCCAGTAAGACTCTGAGTCTCAAAACTTCAACGTCTTACACCGAAGCTCGCATGTCTTTCGCTTCGGGTGTCTGCGGGGCAGGAGAACCCCTCTCCCATGCAGCTCCGATTTTGGGCTTGGAGCTTTGGGCTTTGGGATTCGAGGCCTATGGTGAGGATCACATATACCGGGCTGTGAGTTCAGACGCATGTCACTGCGTCGAAGATACAGCGTTGTCGGGTCCTTTTCGTATGGACCCCACATGGGCCAGCAAAAACAAGGCATCTTGGTGTTGCCGCGGCTGGGTTCCGCGTCAGGGACTTTGCTCTTTTCTTCTGCTTCTTCGGCCTCTTCATCTGGGAGCATTGTCAGTTGGATCTCGCTGCGCGTTCCCGACTCGCCACTCTGTGGCGAGGCTGCTCCTTGTAAGGGCGATGCGCTCATCCTTTCTGCTGCCTCCCCCGCTGCATTGACAAACGTGTGACTGGAGCCTGGTGAAAAAAAGGATGTACGATCTGCCACCGGAATCAGCTGGACATTAGGACCGAACGATGTGGCTGGTGGTCCGAGCTGCTATGTGAAAGTTGGACTTTGGGCAGCTTTGCTTCCGACGAGTGCTGCGCAATGCTGCGCACACCGGCCTCGTGCTTAAATGGTCTGCAAGGTCCAGTGCCCCACTCACCCTTCCGGCCTCGCCTGTTGGCCAAAAACCCCGCAGCCAAAGCTGTGGCGGCCGGGGTGAGCGCGGGCGAAACGCCTCAAGAAAGCACAGCAACACCACCCAAAAAGGCATCGAAATTTCGCTAAGGCATGGCAACGACCAAAGCAACAGGGCCGACGCTGCAGCCGGAGCCTTACATTTACATCCAGCCCTCCCTGCACCTCGCTCCGGCGCGCCACGTGCGCGGCCGTGAGGCGGCACTGGCCTCGCACCAAGTGCCAGCTTGAGAGGGATGCAGTCCGTTCTCTGGGCAGCGAAAAATTCTTTGCGGCATGGCTTTGTTCGTCGTTGTCAGGGTTCTGCATCTGGTCTTAGAAGAGTTTCCTTCAGGTGGGCACGCACGCACACACACACACAGACACACAGACAGACAGACAGACAGACAGACAGACAGACGGACGGACGGACAGCCAGACAGACAGACCCACAGAGGCTGGGCCAACAACCTGGCCGCAGTACTTCAGTACTGACTATCAGGAGTTACTAGCTGCCTGTTGAAAGGGGTTCTGGAATTCCCTGCTTCGTCGTGGATGTAAAGCCCAGCTTTCGTGAAGCCAGAGGCGGTTCCCCTGAACCATCCCCTACTTGTGCAGGTGGGCTCTTGCAATAACTCACGCAACCCTGCAATGCTGCACACCAGGTGGGGGCAACCGGCTTTCCTCGGCAAACAAAATGGCCTTGCCTATTGACGGGCAGCGTCGGCGGTGCCCCCAGGCTGAAAGCCTCGCTTCCAAGATGCCAGAGTTTCACGAGACATGTAGACAGCAGACATCAGATCCAAAGACCAAAGCCCACCTCCGTGACAAGTGCCATGACTGCACCGAGTCAGCTGATTGTCGAAGCTTGTCAGCTTATGACGCTAGGGGGCTGGTTGGGTTCAGGTCAGATTTTGTAGGCTGGGGCTGGCGTAGGCTGCGCAGAGCAACATCACTTGTCTGTTGCAGCTGAACAGACTGCATGTCGCTTCGCCGCGTCAACATGAAGTTTGCGCATAGTTGTCTCCAACATGTTGGTGTGATGGTGCTGCACTGTGCATTGAGCAAATTTGCAGCAGCATGCACCAGCGCCATGCGCTGGAAATGTGGCAGCTGTGAATCGAATACCATGCTATACAACAACATCTGGAGTCCCTCTACAAATGCGGCGACACGGCGACGGGTATCGTTCCCAACGCCGCATGGCATGCTAATCTGCACGCGTCTGAGTCTTCGCAGAGAACTAGCCATGCAGAATCGCAGTGCGACATGCTTCATATCCTCAGCATCAAGTTTCCGGCCCATGGCACACGGTAAATATCACAGGTTGCACTTTCCACGCGGACAGTGGCCTCAAAAACAGGGCAAGAAGGCAGGAAGCATAAAGTGGAGTTCTTGCATGAAGGACGAATTCAATTTGGAGCCATTCGTCAAGTCTGGGTGTCCACACAGGCTCGGGGTTCTTGAAGATGGCCGAATACACACCAATGAGCTCACCCGGGGTGGTGACAATCTGGCAACATCGGCGGGCCCTTCGATCTCAAAGTACGAGTGGAGCATAGGATGCTGGACTGGCGCGCTGCAGGGCACGACGCATGCCGCAGACTCGAAGCGACCTGCGATGCTCCCATGGCGGCCGCTGCATAGCGCGGCGTGCGAGCAGAACGCCTGGCATGCGTGCAATTGCCGTTGGATAAGATGCGAGGCTTCAGCCGTTCTGTTTGGCTTCCACTTGAAGCCACTGCTTCAGTAGACTGCGCTGGACAATTCATGTCGTGCTTTCAAGTCTTAGGTCTCGGGTCTTCGACCCCGAAGCCAAGCCCTTGTCCTGATTTCGTTGTTCCCGGCAAGAAGTCCACCCCGAGACGGAAGAACTCCCCAATGCCATCAAACTTGGCAGCTGTGCGGCGCTTCCTTGCCTTCATGGCCCGGCGGGTAGCAAAAGGCCACTGCACCCTGAGCACTCTCGGGGCTGCTGGGCTAAATTTCGGCTCTTCTGGCAGATGAACCTTTCCGAGATGCTTTATTTATTCCTCCGGAAGGCAGCCAAGAGCGTTTTGGTAGAACTTATGTGCCTGCCGCAGGATCGTCACCTCCTTGCATTCAGGCTCGCCATGCCGCAGGAGAACCTAAAGGACACATCCGAAACCAAGAGCCATCCACTTGAATCTTATTGAAGCGTTTTGAAAGGCATTCAAATCGAGGTTCGCAAGGCTCGTTTAGGGCCACGGCGCTGCCCCGATCCAGCGTGCAGCTTTTCCTCAGAGCAGGGTCGCTGAAGCTGCGAATCCAATGTGAGACTGGTCCCAAAGATCTGTCATCGCAGGTGAATCTCACACTTTGCCACTCTGCTTCTTCGCACGGCCATGAAGGAGAAGCTTGCAGCGATGCAGAACGGGAAGATCTGAGACCCCGGCATTGTCTTGGAAGTGCGAACCTGTAGTGGGGGCGCACACGCTGCAGCTTGAAGCCTTCCATTGAAGCCTGCGAAACCATCGAGCAGCTGGCCATTCGCTGGCGGAGGGCGGGGTGCAAATGGTCCTGAGTGCACTCAGCAGCTCAGCACACTTCCTTTACGTCCTTCTCCCGAGGTCCCTTCCGAGGACGGAATCACTGCGAGCTATTCGAACGCTTCGCATTCAGGCATCCTTTAGCTTCCTGCATTGCAGAGCGAGCCACTAGGCAGGGTGCAAATGTGGGCATGACGAATCGCGCAAGGGGCAGTCGCAATTCAACATGTTGCAACTGTTGCAGCCGGTCTTTACTAAGTCCTATCCCAGAGCCTCTGACACTCGAGATTAACAAATCAGCGGGGTCCAAGCATGCGGCAATAGCCCGCTTGCTCGTGGCACCGGGAGGGACCACCACCTGCAGCACGTGGCCTCGAATGCGAAAGTCGTGAGACGTGCTACTTCAGCCTCCCCATCTCCGAGACGGGCTCCACGTCTGTCACACTGCACACCCACCCGAGACCCCTTCCTTCATTCTCTGGGCTTTTTGTACTTTGGCAACAAACTCACCACGCCAAGCTGCGACAAAGGAACTCGGCGGCTTCCCGTCTTTTCGCCTGGCACACTGCGCAGATACAGTATTGTGCGGTTTCTTGAAGCGCATGAACGAAGTACACAGGTGATGAAAGACCAGCTACATCAACGCGCGTCCTAGTCCTGTCTGTCCGTCTGTCTATCTGTCCGTCGTCTGCATCTGTATGTAGCATGCTAGTGCGTATGCACACGCCTTTCGCGAAAATGATGATGATGGTGATGATGACAAGCAGCTTACAGTGACAGCACCTGCTGCCATGAGAGCATCTTTCCACACTCGTAAACGAAAGGTTGACCTGCATGCGCCTTGCAATCACGACATTTAGGTGTTTACGCAAGGGATGCTTGCTATCCCAGATAAAGGTGATGGTAGGAGCAGCAGACAGACTGTGAGGAAGCCGTGGGCGTGAGCTGAGCTGGGTGGAGTTGTACAGGAGTCGTTCAGTTCCACTTCCCCGAATGTGGGGTTGGGGCTTCGAAACGGTCGGCATTCAGTTGAGTGGAGCACGAGTCCTTCTTTCGGGCTTGCGGTGAGGCTCCGTTCTAGCTTCCAACACATAAACTACCATGCAAAAAAAAGAATCACCGCCCTCTGTCGCAAGGCCCAAAATGTCCGTGCCACAAGGCTTTCATCTTTTTCAGCTGCTAGCGCGGAACTTCCGCTTGGCTTTTTTCGCCTTCGGAGCTCCTGCAGGCGACGCATCGCGCATCGATCGATCGATCGCAATCTCATCCTACCCTACCCTTCTGCGGCAAATGCGGCATATGTTTGTCAGCTCCTGCTGCACATTACATCCACCTCTGTCTCTGGAGCTTTCGCTACTCTGAAGCTGCCTTTCAATAATGACGTGCCATGAAAACCCAGGAGCTCCATGTAACCTTTGGGTGGAACCAGGAAAATACAAGTGCTTGAGCAGTGATTCCGGGGGAGCCAAGCCCAGTGCTGATGCTCCTTCCGGCATGACCTCATCAGCAGCCACCTGCAGTGCGTGATGGACTGGCTTCCAGTCTTTGCAGGGTTTTGAAGGCGAATATCGCGGAATGGTGAAAGCCTGAGAGCTGTCGCTAGCTGCCAGTCCCCACCTCATCTTCTTTTGCTGCCGTGCGCTTCGCCACGTGCTTCCTGAGCGAGTCCCTATCCGCTCTATCTCCACGAAGATAAGGCCAAGTCATGCCGCGGGGCTGCGTGCGCTTCAGAATCCCGGAGCCTGGCGCTTTGCATGCGAAGGGCACCTCACACGCTGGGGTTGAAACAAGGATGGGCGAAAGGCGAAGAAAGTCGAACATCCGATTCACTGCCGATGAAATCTTTGGGGTCACAAACCAGGCTAGACTGGAATTGCCTCACTCTGACGGTGCACTTGGGCAGGTACTCACGTCCTACGTAGTAGCCTAGCGTTAGGTTCACTCATGATGGTGGGTTGTAGCTCTGCTCAACATTTTCTGGCTTGTTGTTGTTGTTGTTGATGTGCAGCATGCCATCTACCCGTTCCTTCCTGCGGGAAGTCCGAAGAAACCACACGTCCGATCGGACGTGGTCCGTATGCCTTTGCAAGACTCTCCAGGTTTAGTGCAAAACACGTCATACAAGGCACCGAGGTCTGCGTAGCTGCAGGTTCCTTCTTGGGCGCTGCCTCAGCCACAGTGGCGGCGCGCTCCTGTAGACTTCTCAAACAAGTTTTCCACGCACACCTCGTGAACGGGGCTGCCTTTCATACATGACGAGGGCGAGGCACCGCAGCAGAGGGTCAAACTCTATCTGCAACTCGGTCCTGCTGTTTTCTCACCTGCTTCCCGCCAGGCTTCCGCGGCGGTCTTCGCTTTACCTCGCGTGCAGCCACCACTGTGAGTCTGCCTAAATGAGCGGCTCCGGTATCGTAAGCTCACAATACTCAGGATTCAAAGTGCTTACTCTGCTGGACGATCTCCCAAGCTTGTGCTGAACAACGGCCCATCGTACAAAGAGCTCCCAGCTACTTCGGACTTAAGCAGTGTTTCGATCTTCGCCGGACACAGTCACTCACTCCTTGTCCTTACTTGCTTGTGCTTCTGGTGCTGCTGCTCCATTTCCCAAACCATCCAACTGGAGCATTCAGGCGGGGGGAGGGACACATCAAAAGTGCCTTGATCGCTTGGCCCTTGTAGTCGATGCCATCCAGCAGAATCACCTTGTCGGCATCGTTGGGATCCTGAGCTGACGCAGAAACTCTGCAGTTGTCAGCCAGTCCCCGTCCTCAAGCATCTGTAGCCTCCAAAACGTCCTCCCCGGGCTTTCAAGGCCAAAAAGCGTTGTAGAAGATGCAGGCCGTACCCCGCGGAGACCCATCGCTGTCTTTGTGGAAATAGAAGCGGGAAATCTCACCGAACCTGAGGCGGCCTAGACTCTAGACCAACCGGCGCCCTTCTGCGTGAACTTCGCAAAGCTGGAGACCAACTGACTAACTACCGAGAGAGAGAGAGAGAGAGAGAGAGAGAGAGAGAGAGAGAGAGAGGTGGGGGGGGCAAACTGTATCTACCAGAAGCCTCTCATGATCCCGAATAACAGAACCAAAACAGCTCTGAAGCATCGCCACGATCTCGAAAGGCTACGACTAGGACCTGGCATGAGGCAAAGGTCGGAGAACCTGGGCCGATCTCACAAGTCGAGCTTCGCATCCTGGATTGCAGCGCGCCTCTACACCCAAACAACAACAAGACTTGACTGGCCGTGCCCTCACCCAGTCTCTCCCTCACTCCCACCGCTCTGACTTGGACGAGGAGCTTGGCGAAGTCCTTCCTCAAGGTATCACCGTCAACGGAGGCCGGCAACGCCTCATGCAAAAGCTCAACAAAAACCAAAGAACAACTTCCTTCACGATCCCCAAGTTCTGAAATCCGGTCTCTGCTTTGAGGAGGAAAAATGATAGGAGGCCCGGCTGACAGAAGCACCCGTTCAACCAGAGCTCTTCTGGTGACTTTCAGAGGTGCGAGAACTCCCCTGAAGCGCTCGCATTGAAGCCCGCTCCAGCTCCAAGGCCCAGAGACTTCTTCTCACGCTGGGGCCCGAGGCTGCCAGGAAGATCTGCCCATCGCGCTTGCCGCTGGCACTTTGGCCTTGTGGTTGGCAAGCCAATGGCCAAGCGCGGGCATTATAGTGCCTTCTGGTGATTACACGCGACTCAGCACGGGGGCCTACGGGGCCTACAAGTTCCGCTGCACTGAGCAGAAAGATTACGTCCCTAATTCCCACAGGAGCGCACGCCTCCGGAAGGGGCTTGGGCTTGATGATGCTTGATGTGCAATGTTGAGCAGGGTGTAAGCCAACCATGCATGAAACCCTGCAGCGCAAATGGAAACTTGAAGCCACCCGGCACATGTCCAAACAGCAACCTTGTCCTTGCACAACCTGCACTGGCATCCATGAATTCTGCAAGGTGCTCTCTGCTGCCGGCTCTGTGGGTGTCTTCGCAGCAGCCTCCATCACCCAACGCTTGACAACGCCCTCTGTAAAACGTGCCATGTGTAAGGTTATTCCACAACCAGGAACCATACGGTACAGTCGTTGCCGACTGGGTTTTCGATGGGCCATTCTTGAAGCTCTGACTGCTCATGGGCCACAAGTGCCTCTTTCAAGCTCAACTTGCCCATCATGCGCTCTTGCAAACATCGTCTTCCCAACTGGGTCTTGGAGGTGCTGCACGTTCAGCACTCGCCTTCGCTTGCTGCACTTTCTTCTCGGCCTTCCGGTGAGCAAACACACCCAAGTATGAAACCAAGCAGCTGCATCCGCGTCTGCCGGCCATCAGACCAAATTTCTGAAAGAACCGTTGAGGGCCGGAGTGGCAAGGGAAGGAGCACCAAGCAGTTTCGTTTTGGTGTGCGCCTCGGCCTGCTTTCTCGCCTGCTTCTCGGCCTGCGGCATACAGCTATAGTCCTAGACAAAGGAGTCTGCCCATGTACACCAAAACTTCCTGAAAGGCAGCGCGGCACCGGGCTCCATTTCAAAAGCAGACACCCAAAGTTTCTGGAAATCTTCCCATGCCTGCCTTTGTACCATGCATGTGTTTGTTACTCATGCACGTCAAGCCCAACATGTTTATGCAATCGTCAAAGGTCGGAAACCGCCCGTCAAGGTCGAAACTAACTTTGCGCCGCGAGTCTGGTGTGCCTCTTTCCTCTCCTTGCGATTCATGGGCACCTTGCCCTCGTCCTTCTCAAGGGCCAGAGCTCCCAAGAGTCAGTGTTAAGTTGGAGGCTGTGCAAAAGCCATGCCCAGAGCTGCCATGTGCTACAAAGCCAGGTCCTGCTCATGTGCAATGCATAGCATGCCACAAGACTGAAACGCTGAACTCCCCAATTTCGTCCAGCAGCCCTCAAGCCGAAAGTCATCCGCGCTTCCCGGGTGCAGACTGCCTCTTGCCAACGGCCTTCGGATGTCGCGAGATGTCGCGAGAATCGCGACAGTCCCACTCCGACACCAAGTTGGAAAACAGGTCCTCCGAAGATATGGAGGCATCTGCATCTGAGGACCTGGGCAGGCTTCTGAGGGGCCTGGGGAGCCTGCAGCACGGGGGCGCAGCTCCCCCGGCTTTACAATGCCCCCCAATCTCGTAAAGACGCTTGCAGTTCGAGGCCTTGACTTGGCCTCCCGGGCTCCCAGCCCGCCCAAGATCTCTGCATCTTGCAGCTCCGGGGGAAGGTCCTTTGACGAAAAGAACCAGAAAACCAAAACGCGGCTCAAGGCTTAAGCTTACTATATCCGTATATCCCTTACCCATGTCTACCCATGCCGCCCAAAATGACATTCCTAAGCCCATAGACTCTCAGATTCTCCCTGTCGTTTGTCCGAGAGGGTCACTGTCCTCCTCCGCAGTCGGGATTTTGGGCCGCTTCCAAGTTTTGCCGGCCGCGCCACCTCAAGCCAGGGAGGACATGCTTTTTTATTTGGTATATTCCCGAGAGGTCAACCGCGTCTGGCCCGAACGTTAGCCGACGCCTCCATCGACATCTTTATCAGCTTGTTATTGCAGCAGGATTCCCCCGCGCTCACGGCGATGCTGATGGTGCCAAACTCGGAAGTCTGCCAGGGCCGGGGCTTAGGCCGCCCAGGCTTTCGACGAAGGCGGAAACCTTCCACTCAAGAGTCCACAAAGATCTTACGATGCGATGGCCTTGACTGCTGTCCTGTTACGCGATGCGGAAACACACGCCAAAGCACAGAATATCATTCTGGTCTGGAGTACGTTCGATCGAGGCCTGACTGAGAAATTGGAGAAGCATACTTTTCGATAAATCTCTGCTTGCTGGAATTGCAACACGACTGAGCTGTGGCAAGGCTTGCCACGTGCAAAAGGTGAATGCAGCCTGCAGCCAAAACTTCGAAGGCTCTGCCCGCCTCTGCCGCTAGCGGCTGCTCTCCCTCACCTGGCACTGCCGGCGCGATGTCAGAGCAAGGACTGAGTTACAAACCCCTTCCGGACTTGGGCCGACCTCCGAGGCACCGCTATGTGCAACTGTGTGCAACACGGCAACAAGCTGTCTCTCGCAACGGCTTTCTCACGCAGTCGGTTGTGCGTGTCCATCTCCACCATATCCATGTCCTTGTCCATGACCACGCTCATGCCGTTCGCCGTGGTGCGGCTGTTCGTCTTGCTGTCCATGCTCTTGTCCACAGTCACAGTCCATGTCATGGTAGTCCCAGCCGTGGCCGCCCCCGTGTTGGTCTTGCTGGCCTTCCGAGACAGCAAACGATGTGCTCGGAGTCCCAGGTCTGATTTCGAGAAGCTTCACATGGCACAGCACATTTTCTGGGATGGAGCCAACATCACCCTTCCAAGGAGGCAAGGCTCGTTCCTGAAGCACAAGGCCTTTGGTTGCCAGTGCTGTAGTCATGGCCTTGTCCAGATCGGGGAAGCGAGGGTAGTGGGCATAAAGCATTGAAGGCGCCAGGGCTTGCGTTCGTCCCTCGGCCGCTTGTGGCAGCAGCACGGCCTGCAAAGCGATAGTGAAGGGCTCCACGGCCGCAAAGGAGTAGACAAGGTCTGCGCCGATGACCAAATCGAAGGGGCGCTGCAGCAGCTCATCTGCTGGCTCCTCCTCCCAATCGAAAGCGCAGCTTGAAGCGGATCCGCCCGCTAAGTGGATGAAGTGGGCATTCGTCTGCATGTTGAGCTGAATTAAGCTTAACCTTGCTTGCTCTGGGAAGCACGCTAAGCACTTCCTGCAACTACCGATCTTCCACGTCCTACAATGCGACCAAGGCTCAGGTTGGCGTGGTCAGTGAGAACCACTTCTGCACCCACAGCTGCTGCCGCAAGGCCCGCTGCGCCCGTGCCCGAGCCAAGCTCCAGAATCCGGGGCCTCCAAAACAAGGAGCTGCCTGTGATTATTTGACGTGTGAACCGCCTTCAACCCGGAATTCCAATAAAAATAAATGAGACGGGGTAGCCGAAGCTCCCGATTCCGAGTGTACCAGTAGGCCGTAGAACCGAAGTAGGCATGTGACGGGAAAACTCCGCCGCCTCGGCCGGCCAAGGGCTGCGAGGATTGACGTGGCCTGGGTTGCCAGGATGCAGCCGGCGCCCCAGACCGCGCCCCCAGGGCCCAGCTCGGCGTTCCTCGGCTGCACCCGCATCCTAAAGGGCCTGTTCCTTCAATTCAAAGCACCTGATTCGAGGCTTGCAGCCGGCAATGCTCCTTTTCGGTGACTTCGGGTCGGGCCTCTCAAAAACAGTGCCGGCGCTCCTTTGCGGGCAGCGCAACCCCAAGGGAAAATAAACGTCTGCGAAACGCCTACTCCCATTCCTCAGGAAAAAAGGTAGTAGTAGTCCGACAACTCAGACTCTGAAGCCCTGTGTGGCTCGCTGTCTTATAAGCCATGGATCGAAAGCCTGCAGTAGCGGCAGTTCAAGGCTTGTCGAATGCGAAGCTGCAGGCCTGCCCTCAGAAGGTCTGTGGTTTCTTGGCTTTCTTAGGTTTGTCTCTGGCAGCCCAATGCCAGTGACAGGTGACTGCAACTGACGACCACTCGCTTCAACAAGTCCCTTACCGAAGCACCTCACTGGCAGAAGAATGTCGTGGTGCTCCGCCCAATGCCTTGCCATCAGCCATGCGCAACTCCAAGTCTACTGCCCTCTCTGGCAAAGTCGCATCTCTCGCATGAACGCATGTGATCGCCATAAGTGCCAAGTCAAATCTGGTCGCCTGACCTACGTCCCATGTGCATTTATGCAAGTCACTACCGCCCTGAACCATGATGAATGTGAAAAGCCTGAAAACTCTATCGACGTGGGCAGGCGGCCGATGCAGGAGGCTGGTGAACTCGACCAACTCGGCGCCAAGCTCTGCTGCCCATTCAGGATCTTGGCGACTTCAGGCGGACTGACGAAAGGAGTGGGGAGAGTTTACGAGCGCCCCCCCCTTCTCCACTTCAAGAACTGGCAACCGCGGATTTTGGCTGAGCTGGGGCTGACGAGGGAAGGTGCTCTCAAGTTGCGTTCCAACGCTGCAAGCATGTGTTTCCCACTTTGAGGTCCTTAGACTTTGAGGCAGCATTCCGCCCTCCTGTGCAGCGTATCTCTGAGTATGTCCGTTCAGTTCGAAGCTCTCTCTTCGAAGTATCTCTGTGATTGTGGCTCCCGAAGACCGTGGTGGGGTGTGGAGGTACAGGAACTACCACGGGAGCTTCCATATAAAAACCTACTACTATACAGTAAACCCTAACTACGATACATTAATAATACACTCATGCTATAATATACTATACTATACGATGCCAATACGAAAACTATTACTGTAATATACGAAAAGAAGCGAAAATACACTATAACATATACTATGCTATATACTCTGCGGCGAGGCTGCCGTTTTCGGCCAGCTTCAAGGCCTCCTCGAACTGGCCGACTGCATCCTCGAGCTACGACAAAACCTCTACAACATCTAGGAGACTCCAACATCCCTTCCCTTAATTAAGAGATATTCGTTAGATCGTGTTAGGGATCCTACTATAATTTATGGCAATTATATGCCTTAAGGAAGGGCTTTTGGAGTCTCAGGGATTGCCGTGCGGGCTGCTGGTGGTCAGGATCGAAAACTCTGGGTTGGGACTCCTTCTGTGGCGAATCTTCTTTGGGTGCCATGCGTGATGTTCCCCAGCGATGCAAGTTCGCTTGAGACTTAAGATGCACGACTTGCCGAGGAGAGGGCATGAGCCTGAGGTCTCTGGAAAGTCCTAGAAATCGGACACGGAGCCTCGAGCTGTCCGGCGTTGAAGAGCGCTCTTCCCAGGGTGGCCTCTGATACCGGCCGGCTCTGGGCCACGGTTTTTTAGCTTTTGGGATAAATGGGTCAGAGCCTTAAGCCCTCAAACCCCACCTTGCCCGGCAGCCAGTCTGCGCTCAGCTTCACGGCCTGCTCTGCTGACGCCACAGCACCTTGAAACCTTGGAGTCTCGTTTGAGACTGGTTCTGTGCTTTTGTCCGGTTGCTTTGTTTACACTGGAGCGTTGTCGAGATCATGAATGCGTGCTGAATCACAATAACTGCCCCGATTCTGTCAATACTGCGAGGGGACAGGATTCTTTCTTGCCCTTGGGCCCATTTTGACGATTTGCTTGCTCCTCTCTCGAGCAGTGCTAAGGGCATAGGATGCAAGGTGATCCCAGGAACGGGGACCCCGAACTAACTAGTCACTAGTCCTCAGAAGCTTGAAAACCTTTTTGAAAATAGCAACACGGCAATGCATCAGAGCATTTCAACAGAAAGATCTCAACCTCCCTACACTTTGGGTGCTTGCAGCCGGTCTGCTGCCCCAGCTCCATCAAGCATTGGGCTCGAGCCTCGCAGTCAACGGTGCGGCTCTGCGGCTCTTTTTGCGCACTTTAAAATTGCGACAATCATGTTCAGTGAGTTTACTGGGGTGAGAAGGTGGGACAAGCGCACAGTAGCGTATGTTCGTGTTTGTCTTTTGTGTGTGTGTGTGTACGCGTGCATTTTGTGCTGTCAGTTCTTCTTTTGAAACACGGATCCTGGACAGAAGAACCCGTGGTAAACGCTGTCGGGGCTCCGAGTTGCACAGTCCAAGCACAAGGAAACTCCACAGCAAGTCGCAAGTAGAGGCAGCCATGGATCGATTATTGAAATTTTCACGTCTTTCGGATGTCTCTCTCTCGGCATGCCTCATAGTGCTTGGCAGAACTCGGATCCAGCTGCGAAGCCTGGCTAATGACTGAGCTGCTTATGTTTCTTGTGTTCTGTGTGTCATCTAGGCTCGAATCGGGGTTGACCGGTTGACGAAAATTAGACATGGCTGAAACTCTATGGCCATTTGTCTTACCGGGCTTGGCAAGCGAGCCCTGTGGTTGAGATCGCACCGCAAGCCTTTTGGAAGAGCTCTGCCGCCCGGCCGAAGTGGCCGTCCTCTGCCAGGGTAGTGGCCTCCGGGCGGTGGTGTAGTGGGTCTTTTTTGCTACTGGGTTCAAGACTAGCCAGACAAAGGGGAACCGAGGGAAGATAAGCTGCAGAAGTTGCTATAAACAAGGTGGGACCGCAGTTGTACATGTGTTTACATTTTACCGTTGCCTTGCTTCAGGTTCCTTGGGTTTGTGCTTATAGCCATACAGCGGCAGGCTTCACGAAGCGCAAGATCATCTCCAGGGCAGGTTCGGAAGTAGATATTGTTAAAGGGTCTCCGACCACTGAAAATCGTAACTTTGGTGCCATCGCGGCAACCCTGTGCAAGTCAGGCAATGAACTCGCAAAACCGTTTGTTCGCAGTTGCGGCGCCCGTAGGCGCCTGCCGGAAGACCGTGTCAGCAGAGCTGCCCTGCTCCATTGCAGGCGTGCTAGAGAGTGCCTCGATCCTCAAGCTTGGGCACGCCAGTCTTCAACGGGTTCGAATTTCGTCGCTCGCAATGACAGAAATGATAACACTTTCAATATTTCAGTCTCTGTTCTTCCCGGCCATTGTCATGACTCTGCTACCAGAGAAGAGCTGTGGATGACTCGCTGTCACGGTGCTGTCGGATGGCCCGGGCCAAAACTGCGGAGACAAGGATGTCCAGAAAGCCTTTATGAAAATCGCTGGTATTACACGCTGCCGACGAAATAGTGCACGAGTGCGCAAGCAGATGAGAGCGTGCATGCATGCATGCAGACAGAAAGACAGTCAATCGGACAGAAAGACAGACAGACAAACAGGTATGCATGGAATTCAGAGCGAATGACGCCTTGATATGCGTTTTGACTATATAATCTGCATTATCTGTCTGCACTGCATTCGTAGGATGAGATGGGTATTGTGCAATCCAAGTAGACCCGCACCTGCACCAAATGTAGTAATCTGCAGTTGCCTAGACTCGGTGACATGCAGCTACCCAAAATGCCCTCCAGTCTTCTCTGCCGTAGTGCGACCCCCAGGCCTGAAGGCTGTGCCGCTTTACGCTTCAGCAGGCCAGTGGCCTGCCAGGGGCATCTGGCTACGGAGCCGTGTGCCCTAGAGTGTTCTTTAATCGCGGAGCGTCGTGCTGGCGACAATTCTCGCTTGCTTCCCAGAAATCCATGCTTCCCTCCAAGAGGTCCAAGAGCAAAGCCTGAACGAGCCCTCGCCTTCTTGGCTTTCGGCTTCTTGCGGCCGTTGGCGGCGCGCACCACCATAGCAGCAGAAGGCTGGACAAGGTGCCCTCAGGGCCCTCGTGAGGGGTCTTTACAGACATGCTCGTGATTATAGGTTCTGCAACTAAGAACGGGAGGCAGCTGCAGCAGGAGCGGGGCTCTGCCAGAAGCCTCGCTTGATGCGCAGGCAGATCTCAGAGATCGGGGCCTTGGATCTGGCTGAAGCGGTGTGAGAAGCCCATGCTATGCGTCCGGTGCAGGGGGCATGCTTCTGCAGCTGCGGATCACCGGTAGATCTCAATTGACTTAGGCGACGTCTGCCTCGAAATCAGATTAATTCTCCGCATCTGCAGGTCTGAAGGACGCAAGCGGAGCAGCTGCCAGGCGCCAAAACTCAGCAACGATCCTTGAAACATTGCAAATTGAGCCGAGCAGCAGGGGCAATGAGAGTTTTTGCATGCTGCGGCTTCACTTCATGTCTCGAGTAAGGGGCTCCCTCGAGCTCTGCTTTCAAGGCAGGATCCAGTGCGAAGTTGGACTTGCTGACTTGCGAGGCCGCGCCGCGAAAAAACACCTTAATCAACGCCATTGCGCACACTGAAGCGTATATCCGAAAAGACTAAACCCGACTCCTAGAGATTGAAAAACATGTTGACATATGAATCGCGTGAAATCAAACCATAAGGTCACAAGGTCGAACATTCACATTGGTTCAGATAGTAAGACGGTTCTAGTGGCCAGTTATCTGCCTAGTGTGAAGGAAAACATCTCAACGGATCCCATGCTCCCTTCCCGAGGCCTCCTCCATGGAGCCCAGCAGGGCCACGTAGTCTTCGCGTGTCACGACCTGCGCAAAACAGCGATCCTCCTTCTCACAAGATCTCCAAGGCTCGTGTCGGCTTGGCAATGCTGGGCCCCGACGAGCAGCTTCGTCGGTTCCACGGTCATCACCGAGGCGGTTCTCGCCTGTGCTTTTGAGGCAACGTGCGCCCGGGCCCAGACGCGAGGAGCGCCGGAACTGGCTGAAACTGCAACTGCCGCCTCCTTCTTCAGCAGGGTCTTCGCGCCGAAGGCAGCCCCGGCACCCAAGCGGTTCACCATCTTCCCCAAGTCCTGGGTCCTCAGGAGGCACGTGCCCCTCCCCAGCAAGCGGGCGGTTGGCAGCTCCAGAACATGTCCCCTGCACTTCTGAGCCCGGCACTTCCGCTGATTGCTGGGGCCCTTCATCCGCGTCCTGGCGCCAGTGCAGGAGTGGTGTTTCAGTACTTTTTGGCTCAGGGGTTTCGGAGTGTAGCGCAATCACCAAGTATCATTGGTTAGCCGTAGCGCCAAGAATCCCGATTCTGTCGGACAGTCTGCGCGCTTGGCTCGTCCTCTTGAGCTTCCCAAAGAGCTCCCAAATACAACGATTCGAACCGCCTCAGCACGAAAGGTTTCAGGCCTCACTCCCTGCCAGAAGAGGCCACCTCGGTCCTGCGAGCGTCTTTTTCTCAATTGTCAGCTTGCTAAAGGTCTGAAGCCCTGTTTAAGGCCTTACGAGTTTCAAGAGCCACGGAGAGTGAGCAGACCTTGAGCCAAGGTGGTCAGACTCCTGTGTCTTGTTTGCTCGGGTTTGCCTTGTTTCACGTGGTTTGGGGTCGCCTGTTCGCTCGGGCTTTGATGCAGTCGAATTTGCGTCGTGATTGTCTTGTGGAATCTTGTGTGCTTGGGTTTGCTTTGCATCCTACTATGCCCTATGCACCCGGTCTGCTGCGTCCTGGGTTTCCTTGTGGCGGCATTTGCGGTTTCACGCGGTCGCGCCACTGTATCCTGGGTTTCTTGCTTGCTCGTGTTTGTCTTGTTTCATGGCGGTGTGCTCGCGTTAGGATGCCAAGAAGGTGGCTCAGTGAAGGTAACGCGGTGAAGCTCAAATGATCGCCACCGCTGCTATCTGCTGTCAGGGAGGGCAACGATGAGGACAGGGGCGAGATGTTAGTCCTCCGCCATCCAGATGCTTGGCCCTGTTTCGATATTAAGATCGTAATTCCGTTGATCCGGGCATCTCGGTCCACCCAAGGGGAACATGGGGAACTCACACAGCAGGACTTGGTGCCTGAATGCTGGAAACAGAAGGCATTCAGCTCAGATTTGGGACAGCATTACCGATCACAGGCCACTCACGGTAGTTGAAACCCTCTCCAAAGCAAGCGCCCTGTGTCCTGGAGCCTTGTGCGGAGACTGCGCCTGCGTCCAAGGTGATTTGCGGCAATTTTCCAGGATGACTTCGACAGGCTCGTCCAGGAACAGTTCGGACACTTGAGGACTAAGCTTTCGCTTCAGGACTGTCGGACTTGTGGCTTTACCGAGGCCGAGGAGCTCTTCGGATAAGGATGCTTCCCTGATTTCCTCTACGAGTAGACTCTACACTTTTGTATGTGGCTGGTCGACTTTGAGCTGCGAAGAGCACAGGCAAAAGGAACGGGCGCAAGACGATCAAACGACATTTCACGAGATCGATACAGTGCACGAGATGCTTCAGATAGAGTACCGGCGTCCTCGCAGAGGTGCATCTAAAGGTATCGGTTGGAAAACGTATCATCTTCGGCTCCTTCTGTGGTCCTTCTCCGAAGGCATTGGGCTGATCGAGGGACTCGCAGCAAGAGAGTTCTCCGAGCTCGCCTCCTCGGAAGCACTAACAGAAAGACTGCGACTCTGGGACTCTTGGCGCTGCCTCCTCCTCCGCCACCTCCGGCTCGGGCGATGCCAGAATAGGTGGGCTCAGCAGCGACGGCGAGTTCGGCGAGTTCTCCTCGTGAGAAACTCGCGAGTGGTTAGCAGCTTAGCAGCGCTGCAGAGATGCGGCGTGGTGCAAATGCTGGGGCCCCGTGCTGGCTCGGACGTGCTCAGCTCCTCTGCCACTGGTGTCGGGCTCTCGACCGCCGGGGCCTCTTCTCAAAGTCACAGCTCCTCAAGCTGAAAGCGAAGGCCACGGCGGCCACCGGGCCGGGCCTGGAGTTGAAGCGAGCCTCGCTTCTCCTCAGAGTCCTCGCGTCGCAGAGGTGGAAGAATGTGCTGAAGAGGTGCATCTAACATATATATATATATATATATATATATGGGTGCGAGATCACGAAATGCAGGGGTGGGGGGATATAACATTACCCATATATATATATATATATATATATATACCCCGCTCCCTCCCCCCCCAAAAAAAACATAGTACTGTACAGGTCACTTCTGGAAGGCAGGAGCCCAGGAACCCGAGACTCGGTCCTCGCGGAAGACCACGCGGACGCCCTGGCGCCGTCCGCGATGCGCTCCTGTCGCATGAGCGCACACACACACACAGACACACACTTACGAGCACTTACTTCTTTTCTGGTCTGCTTGTCTCTTCTCTTCTGCTACAGCGGTAGTGTCAGAAAATTGCTCTAGCACGGCCCGACTTCGACAGCTTCACGCATCCAACAGGCGGCTGGTCGCAACTGCACACCACGAACAGGCTTCGAGGCAAGTCTGCAGTGAGTCTTCACCGTTCCTCAGCCCTGATCGAAACCGGTGAAGAACCTAGGTACTCGCGTTTCGCATGTCTGCTCCAGCAACCCGATCAACAAGCGCTTTTCTTCCAGGAGGCTTAGATGGCTCTGAGAAGTTGTGATCCCAGAAATGCAAACTCTGCAAGACACCTTTCGGGCAGCCAAAGCAGCGCATTCCCAACCAAATCCCAATAATAAACTTTGGCAAGAAAACACTTCGAGCCCCTCCTTTGGGCGCCACTGGCACAGGCGGAGCCAGTCCCGGCGTCATGGACCCACCGGAACTCGGAAACGCCACGCCTTGGCCCATCGATGCATCGTGGCGTGGGAGGTTTTCGAGGCGGCTCAGGTCCCGGGATCCGGCTGGAGCTCGGCGAGAGGTTCTTGGAGGTGTCCGAGCGCTGGGACCTTCTGCTCCGGCAGTGCGGTGATCCATGCTTCTTCTCAACAGCATTGGGTGGCCCACCGCGAGAGAGAGAGAGAGAGAGAGAGAGAGAGAGAGAGAGAAGATACAGCGAGAGGGAGGGAGGGATGGGGGAGGTCCTATCCAACACGACTGTTGCCGAGGCCGCTGCGCACTCGTCTGTGGTTCCACGATGCCTGCCTGGTGGACCGTAGCTCGTCAATGCTGAACACAGGTCCGAAAAATGCCTCTGAGCGTGACCATTTCTGTTTCCCAGTTTTAGATGTTTGCACCAGGAAAATCGTACAAGTTGAGGCCAAGTGCGTATCAACACTGGAGCAGCCAACGGTCAACCGGGGGGGAAATGTGCTAACTGTTTCTGGCCTCCAAGCCTCGACTTCTTGGTTCAAGCCTCACTTAAAACCTCTTTGTGTCGAAGGGTGCCTTGGCCGGCTCCTGCTGCGCGGACGCCTCGGAGGCCTGGGGCCGGGCGGCGCGGTCGGCCGTTAGCGCAGACCTTGAAGGAGACCCCCAGAAAAAGACGCCACAAAGCCAGACTCAGACGCCATCCGCACAGATACTCCAATCCAATCAACTGAGGCACTGACAGCATCGCCTTCACAAAAGCACTCTTGCCACTCCTTCGAGTTTTGCGCACACAGCTTTCCAGCAAGAATGGCCGTCTGTGGCAGCCGTGGCTTGGCAGTTATTCTTCTGCAATAAGCGACACCCGGCCCGCACGAGAGAAGCTTCGTTTGGAGAATTTCTTTCCTAGGGCAATGGGGCCATAAGTTACTTGCCTCGAGCGAGATCAACTGCAAGCCCCTGAGCTGTGCCGAGAGCTGTGACACCACTGAGACTCAGGCTTTTCAGCGACGGTGTTCATCGCATGGCCTTCCTGTGCTGCGCTCGGGGCTATGGGGTCTCAGGCCCTCGGGCCAACGAAGCCCATTCGTTCTGCACGTAGAAAACTAAGGGTGGCCAGGCGAAGATGTATGCTTCTCGGACTTCAGAGAATGAGGGACCCCACCCAGTCTTGAGTCAGATTTCTGGGGATCATTATTCTTTTTTCCCTCTCGCAGTGCTTGGAAGTCTATGCCCAGTTGCAATATTAAGAAATGCGAGAAGCCTTCCGAAAACGATTCAAGACACCAGAACCTACGGCTCAAAATACTCTGGAAACTGAGCTACGAGAGGCTCTTGTTCTTGTTCTGTTCATCAATACTCGTGCGAGTTGCTCGATCTAGAACATAACTAGCATTGCTGGTAACTAACTGGTGGTGCGATCATCTTCTTTGGCTGTCCTCTTCATTCTGTTCATCAACTTAGTGAGGCAGAAACAAGTCGTAAAGCAGTCAGAAGGGCTCGGTGAAGACTAGGCTTTTCCCCGACCCCTCGCCGGAATTTGCGGTCAAACCTACCAGAGTCTACTCCGCCCGGAACCGGACCTCCAGCCCCATCTTCGGTGGTCGAACCTGGCAACATAGCTCGCCACATCAAGGCTAGATTCAAGCTCTTTCCGTGGCCGCAGCACAACAGTGACTCTATACTTTGGACTTGAGGCAGCGGCATGGATGCTGACCATCCCTTCCTCAGCGCAACCGATGGCTTGCAAGCTCAATTTGTCCAGCATCACGACGGTTTTTCCTTGCTACGGGCGGGAATTTTCCGCAACTGCAAAGTTGACGGGATTCCCAGGCGCTGTGATACTCTCCATGGCTTTCAGAAAGTAGTGTAACTCACCACATCACCCTCGCTCTCTCGATGCCTCCGGTCAAGTGCACCTCTTGGCTTTTTGTCCGCCAAATTCAGTGACGTTCGACGAGTCCGACGAGAACAACGCAACTGCCAGGGAGTGAGCCGGGTAAGTCTCTCGTCCCCTTGTCCCAACCGTCGCTATATACAGGAAGGCGCAGGGATGCAACTTCAAACATCCCTGTCACCTCCAGAAATCACATCGCGGGTCCGTCAGCGCAGCCGGCTGATCCCGGTACTTTTCCGCGAAAAGATTCCTTGGTGAATGGCTTGCAGGATCTCCCCTGCACATCAGCCAAACCCTGAGGCACCCCGGATGTGAGCAACTTCGAAGTGCGAGGTCCATTCCAGATTCGGAGCAAAAGAATATAGCTGACAGAGAGCTTTGAGGACTTGAGGCCTTGCATTGAGGCAGGCATATACCAGGGGTCATAAGCATCGGAGTTCACTTACGCTGTGTTGCTTTCTTTGGGAGACGGTTGTGAAAGCTTGTGGGTCACCTCGACAGTGCTGGCCAGGCTCAAGAGCTTATCTTGACGCTCCTGCGGCTTCTTGATGACAGGCGAGGGCATCAGAACTGCGCTAGGTTTCGACTCTCACATTCGCACATGGCAGGCCAGCATCCACTAACTGTGACATGTCTAGTTCCTAACTCGATGCTGGTCTACTCCGCTTCCGAGCTCAACGGCAAATCCGATCATCCCGGCTATCCCACCAGCGTGGTCTCGTAGCTAGAGCATGACATGGCCGACTCCATGGACTACGTGCACAGCTTTCAGCACTCCTTGCACTTCGCCGCGTCCTTTTTGCCATTCCAAAAACTTGTGCCTTGGCCGGCGTCCGTGGTCCTTGTCTGGCAGCTGGCACGCGCTGTTGCTTTGCGAGGCTCTGATGCCATCTATGAGGAATGCGACATAGTGGCAACTGGAGCCTCTAAAACGTGTTCAGAGCTCAGAGGAGTACAGGCTGTTAAGTGGCTGCAAGCGACAGGATTTCGGAGCTCCCTTGAGCTGGGCATCCCCTTTGAATCCGGCCTTTCAATTTGAGTTGTCTGTGTTCAAGAAACACAAGCAATGCGCATCAACAGACTGGACAAACGTCTTGCAGTCAAGCTTCTTGTCGTACTGCGTGCCACCTTTTTTGTACAGCTCCTTCAAATTCTGACCCACCAAGTCGTCCAGCAGAATGAATCCTCGCGAGAACACTGTCCAATCACCAGAAAACATCATCTACGTCGCTGTGCCTGCGAATGCCAATGTCTGAAAGAAGCAGAACTCGAACGGCCTCTATATGCATGTAGTGCATGTATGTATGTGCGCTCACACACTCGATATACTGGGATTTACTTCAAGCGCTGTCTTGCCGGCACGGCAGCGCATGCAAGTCCTGCAGGCTCAATGTGCCAAGTGCATGTTGCACCGCCATCCTCAGCGCATGCAGCAGTTAACAATGCCAGCATTCATGGCCGAAACAATACTGCAGCATGTCTCTTCTGAAGCAACAGTAAACATGAAGATCCAGGAAGATTTTATTGTTTTCCAATGAGCCCGGCGGAACATGTACAACGAAGAAGCATTGCCTCCTAGAGATGATATGCCAGGTTTTCTACTGCTGAAGCATGGCCGTCTCCAGTGGCGCCTAACGAAGGGCGCTGAATCTTGCAGAGCCACCGGCCGTCCGCAGGAACCTGCACCGGACCCCGAAGCGGAACATCCAGCAACTGGGTCCTAGTCAAGAGCCGCCAGCATATTGAGCTGACTTCATGCTACGCTGACTTGTTGTTGCGTGGTTAAACTTTCCAGGTGCCAAAGCTTCTCTCGAAGCTTTCCAATGTTCGGACCACAAACCTACGAGGAAGCTGGGACTCAACGCACGCTTCGTTACAGAACACGGGTACTGCCAGGCCCTAAGCTGCAGATGCTGAACGCCTAGAACCCCGCGCCGCCTGGATACTGCCCATACTCTCTGCGTATGGGCAAGAACCCCAAAAACAAAGATACGAAGCAAGGCAGCAAGGCAACCAAAGCGGAAGTCGTTTAGAGCACTGAGAGCACAAAAGGAAGGCTTTCCGGACTCTACTCTCGGACTCTCGGCCTCCTGGCTGCCTCTCCATGCACTCTGCGGTTTTCGCATATCCGCCCTGAGGCGCCTTGTCCTGAGGGGCACGTCACTGTGTGTGTGTACCATATATGGGTGGTTGTCCAACATTATAATATAAGGACTGAGAAAGGGACATAATTTTGACAACCACCCATATGAGTACAAAGAATGGATTTGATCATCGTACTGCTGAGCTCATGCTGCCGTATTGGATCATAACCTCCTTACAACTGACGACTATGGCACTCATGACCAGGATATAGGCCTCCAGCGGTGCAAAAGCCTCAATAAGCTTTCTTTTTCGAGTCACGGGTTAGGGCCCGTCTAAACACCCAAACCCTGGCTGACACTGCGACCATTGACGTTGGATCCTGGAGTCGCTCAGGGTAGAGTCCTTGCGAGCTTCTTTTGCCCAGCCTCTGTGCGAGGACTTCTTTTGGCTTAAGTAGTCTCTCTCTGAGACTCGAATCGGACAGCTTGGCATCAATGGCTTTATCCGCCGACCCACCGGGAACCGGGACGGCGTCCAGAAGCTTTGGAATGTGCGCTCCACGCTGCTATATTTCCATTGTACATTGCCCCACATTAGATTATAACTTAACGGAACCCTATGGGTGTCCGACTCCTTCCCTGCCCCACTCGGCACCACTCGGTCCCGCTCGGCCCCACTTCCAGTTGGCTGGTTGTTAAGTTTGGTGTTAGTGGTATTTAGTGGTATTTCGTAGAATTAGACTAATTTAACGGAGCCCAATGAGTGCCTGACCCCTTCGCAGCCCCACTCGGCACCACTCAGTTGGCTGGATTTTAGCCTGGTTTTGGTGGTTTAGTGGTATTTAGTGGTATTTCGTGGAATTGACACCTTCGCAGCCCCACTCAGCCCCACTCGGCACCACTCGCAGTTCCACCTGGCTCCATTCGACCCTACTTTGCTTTACTCGGCTTTGCCCGGCGCTGTCTTCGGCTGGATCGCCACCACTCAGCCCCACTCGGCCCCACTCAGTTGGCTAGATTTTAGCTTGGTTTTAGTGGCTGGATTTTAGCTTGGTTTTAGTGGTATTTCGTGGAACTAGACTAATTTAACGGAACCCAATGGGTGCCCGACCCCTGCGCAGCCCCACTCGGCTCCACTCGGGACCACTCAGCTCCACTCGGCCCCACTCAGTTGGCTGGATTTTAGCTTGGTTGTAGTGGTATTTAGTGGTATTTCGTGCAATTAATCTAATTTAACGGAACCCCATGGGCGCCCGACCCCTGCGCAGCCCCACTTGGCCCCACTCGGCACCACTCAGCCCCACTCGGCCCCACTCGCAGTTGGCTGGATGTTAGCTTGGTTTTAGTGGTTTAGTGGTATTTAGTGATATTTCGTGGAATTAGACTAATTGAAGATTTAATGGTATTTAGTGGTATGTCGTGGAACTAGACTAATTTAACGGAACCCAATGGGTGCCCGACCCCTGCGCAGCCCCACTCGGCACCACTTGCCCGACCCCTTCGCAGCCCCACTCGGCCCCACTCGGCACGACTCAGCCCCACTCGGCGCCACTCGCAGTTCCTCTCGGCTCCACTCGGCTCTACTTAGCGCTACTCGGCTTTGTTCGGCGCTGTGTTTGGTTGGTTTTTAGCTTGGTTTTAGTGGTATTTCGTGGAATTAGACTAATTTAACGGAATTCAATGGGTGCCCGACCCCTTCGCAGCCTCACTCGGCACCACTCAGCCCCACCCGGCTCCACTCGGCCCCACTTGCAGTTCCACTCGGTTCCACTCGGCCCTACTCTGTCCTAGTCGGTGTTTGGATCCTTTCTGACATGATATATTTGTTACGGGAACCCTTCGCCTCTAAGTCGCACTAAACCCTGAGCGCTAAATGTAGCCAACACCATGGATTGATCAAACGGTTGCTGCCACTCTGTTCTCCGTTTCCCAGGCGACGTCTGCAGTGAAAACGTCTCGACGCCATCTTGGCCTGCAGCCAATGCAACTGCACACTCAGGAGTTGCTTCAAGAGACTTCGGGCACTCAGAAAGGGGTTGCTGGATTTCTGCATTGCTTTCCGGATTCTGGGGAAGGTCGAGCTGGATGCCTTCGTGCCGATGTTTGCAATGATATATCGAAGCCGGAACAACAACCGCGCGCGGATGTAGGAAACTTGGCACGCAAATGTCTCACTTCTCAATCTGAGTTGCTCGCACTAAGATCTAAGTGGCCTCCCAGGCGGCCTGCGCGTCCCCCCTCGCTCGACGCCGGCGGGACGTCGACCCAATTGGGATTCTCCTTCTTGCCTGAGCTGGGGTTCGGTTTGGCAGTGCAATCTTTCTTTCTGTGTCCTACGACTAGAGTCGAAAATCTGATCAAAATTCTGTATTGTGTACGCAAAATCATTCAACCATCCACTCGCGTCACGGTCACTTCTAGGGGTGATGTGGTCAGGCGCAATGTGGTCTGGATATTCGCAGAGCAGTGTATGTCACGCCTGTGCTCACGCAGCAGTTCCGTGAAGCTGCTGCTTCTGCTCGAACTGCTGCTCGGTCAGGAGACCCTCGTCCCTGAGTTCCCTCAACAGCTCCATCTTTGCAGTGGCAAGCTTGGCCAGCCCGGCATCAGCCTCTGCTTTCTTCTGCAGCTTCTTGGCCTGAGGGTCCTCAAGGCCCACGTCCACACAGTGCTCCTCGACACCGCGGCCAGCGCGCGGGTACTGGGAGACCAGATCCTTGTGCTCGTGCATCCTCCGTGCGAGCATCTCCTCTGAGAGATCATTCAAGTAGCCCGAAAAGCCCAAAGGCTTAGGAATCGGAGCACAAAGGTTGCCACCTCGCTTCTCGACGATGGCCAGCTGAGTCTTCCAGATCATCTGGTCGTCGTCCATCACCGGGTGGTACAAGGAGAGCTCGCAATCTGAGATCACCTTCAAGATGCGGTGCATCTCCTCCTCGGAAACCCAGCCCTCCACGAACGAGAGGTATGCCCCGAAGCCCATGCATGTGCCGACGGCCTGCCCGTGCAGCATGCCTGCTGGCAGCTCATAGCCCGGGCACCAGGTGTGTCCATATGCCTCTAGTCACAGTCCATGGTTGGGATAAGCATTAAAATCTACATGTCTAATCCTTCTTGGGTTTAACTACCCATAAACATGTAAAATGTTATCCAACTGTGGCAAAGACGCATGAGGTCGGCACTGATGGGTCTCCCAGAGGTTGCCATACTCAGATCGCACGTATCCCTCCATTGCCTTCCCAACGATGAGGTCGCACACGTCTTGGAACTCGGGGTCATCGACGCTGTCGCCTTCGGTCCCGAACTTAGTCTGCACTGCCCGGACACCATGGCGCTCCAGAAGCTCGAACAGCGAGAGGTCTTTCATGACTGCCATCTTGATGATCTCTGCCACGCCGTGGCGCAACCATCCGGGATGAAGAGTCTTCCAGAAGCCTCGATCTGGGATCGTCAGCACCGGTGGGTGGTAGGAGCCGTAGAGGTTCTTGTAGTCGTAGCCGTTGCAGCACACGCGTGGTGACGGGCCTGCGTCGATCCCAGAGACGATGGACGTGCAAAGCATCACGTACGGAGTGTTCCTGGAGTACAAAGATGTGGCAAAGCCTGCGATGTCTGCGATCACTCCTCCGCCCACGACTAGAAGCGGTTCATGACGGCCGAGGGAATACTTCTTCATTGCTACCAGAATTCTCTCGACGTCCTCAATGCCCTTGTCGACTTCGTTGCCACTGTAAACCAACTTGGTGAACTCGATGCCGTGGGCCGCGAAGTACTGGTCGATCTCCGCCCCGTAGTGTTCGTCCACTTTGTCGTCGACCACGGCCACGCACCGACCAAGGGGCTTGTAGACATCGTAGAGCAAGTGGTTGGAAGGGTCCAATACTTTCCGGGCAATCTTGATGGTGGTGGTGATAGTGGTGCTCATCACAGCCTCGATCGTGGAAGCGTCCTTCGTGGCCAAGGTCTGGGCATCGCACTGCCTGTAGATCGAAGTGGGATACACAGCATGCGGATCTGCATCTTCCAGGTGAGCAGCGTTCTCCATGTACTTGGCATATACCTCTGCTGGAAGACACTTACTCACTTCCTTCACAGCCTCCAGGTGTCTAGGGGACTTGCCCAGCCTCTCCTCAAAAGCCCTCAGGTCCTGAGTGATGTCCGTCATGATGCGCTCGGAAATGTTGGCCATCAAGATCGCCAGCTGGCTGACGGGCAAGTTCCAGAAGTACTTCAGCTGCTTGAGGGAGTGCAGCAAGTCCAAGTCATCCTTGCACGCAGAGCCAAACTCGTGCGAAAAGACTGGCAATCGTGACAAGGACACCAGCGCGTGGCGCACATCCTCGTCACAAAGTACATCCTGCAGCTGCTCCTCAGCCAGCTTCTCCGTCGAGACGATGTCCTTCATCGCCCTGGGTGCCGCCCGCATCGAGGTCGTGACCGTCACGGTATTGATCTGGTCCAGCTTATAGTAATTGATCTCTGTCGTGGGCATGACCTCAACCACGTCACCACCGCGGGCTCCGAGCTTCGTCTTCCGTGGCCGGCTTGTCCGCGCACCCACGCATGCCCAGGCGCTCACTGCCGCCACGCCCAGCGCGGCCCCCCGCACGCCTGATCCCCTTGAGCTGCTGGGGACTCTCGGGGCTGCCAAGCCCGGGCCGTCGACAGCGCCCCGCAGCGCCGGAGACCAAGATCCGGAGGCGGCGGAGGTGCTCGCGACGAAGGCCTCCATGTTTGTAGGCGAAGATCTGGCTGCGCCGCGATTGCAAAGCCTACTCCAAAGGCCTCCCCTGTTGAGCAGAATGCTTCCGGGCTCGAAGCTCTTAACACTAGTAGCGAGACCAAGGGCCAGCATCATGCGGGCCGATCTGCGAAACGGCCCTCTCTACCGAAGCTTCGAAATCGTCCAGCCGCCCTGCCGCCCTTTCAACCGTAAACCATGCGATAAGCTCTCAACACCTCACCTTTAATCAAACCCACAAGCACCCTTCATAGACCCTAAAAGCAAGTCTCTCAAGCCCACCGAGGCGCATCCGGGTCTGGACGATCGAAGTGGCCTCCCAGGCGGCCTGCGCGTCCGCCTTCGCTCGACGCCGGCGGGACGTCGACCCAAATGGGATTCTCCTTCTTGCCTGAGCTGGGGTTCGGTTTGGCAGTGCAATCTTTCTTTCTGGGTCCTACGACATCATGGCGGATTCACCTGGTCTTTGCTGTCACGGGCTGCAGCGCTGCGACGGAACATTGACAGAGCTGAAGCAAATCCGGGAGGGAAATCCTTGTAAAGACAAGGGCAGAAATCCGCAGGCTTCCCGAAAATCTCATGGTCTCCCCAAATAATGTTTCGGGGGCTGTACAGCTGACCGACAAGCTAAGACCCAAACTGATGCTGTTCCGTTTCGAACGGCCATTCTGGAGTCGAAAATCTGATCAAAATTCTGTATTGTGTACGCAAAATCATTCAACCATCCACTCGCGTCACGGTCACTTCTAGGGGTGATGTGGTCAAGCGCAATGTGGTCTGGATATTCGCAGAGCAGTGTATGTCACGCCTGTGCTCACGCAGCAGTTCCGTGAAGCTGCTGCTTCTGCTCGAACTGCTGCTCGGTCAGGAGGCCCTCGTCCCTGAGTTCCCTCAACAGCTCGGCCAGCCTGGCATCAGCCTCTGCCTTCTTCTGCAGCTTCTTGGCCTGAGGGTCCTCAAGGCCCACGTCCACACAGTGCTCCTCGACACCGCGGCCAGCGCGCGGGTACTGGGAGACCAGATCCTTGTACTCGTGCATCCTCCGTGCGAGCATCTCCTCTGAGAGATCATTCAAGTAGCCCGAAAAGCCCAAAGGCTTAGGAATCGGAGCACAAAGGTTGCCACCTCGCTTCTCGACGATGGCCAGCTGAGTCTTCCAGATCATCTGGTCGTCGATCACCGGGTGGTACAAGGAGAGCTCGCAATCTGAGATCACCTTCAAGATGCGGTGCATCTCCTCCTCGGAAACCCAGCCCTCCACGAACGAGAGGTATGCCCCGAAGCCCATGCATGTGCCGACGGCCTGCCCGTGCAGCATGCCTGCTGGCAGCTCATAGCCCGGGCACCAGGTGTGTCCATATGCCTCTAGTCACAGTCCATGGTTGGGATAAGCATTAAAATCTACATGTCTAATCCTTCTTGGGTTTAACTACCCATAAACATGTAAAATGTTATCCAACTGTGGCAAAGACGCATGAGGTCGGCACTGATGGGTCTCCCAGAGGTTGCCATACTCAGATCGCACGTATCCCTCCATTGCCTTCCCAACGATGAGGTCGCACACGTCTTGGAACTCGGGGTCATCGACGCTGTCGCCTTCGGTCCCGAACTTAGTCTGCACTGCCCGGACACCATGGCGCTCCAGAAGCTCGAACAGCGAGAGGTCTTTCATGACTGCCATCTTGATGATCTCTGCCACACCGTGGCGCAACCATCCGGGATGAAGAGTCTTCCAGAAGCCTCGATCTGTGATCGTCAGCACCGGTGGGTGGTAGGAGCCGTAGAGGTTCTTGTAGTCGTAGCCGTTGCAGCACACGCGTGGTGACGGGCCTGCGTCGATCCCAGAGACGATGGACGTGCAAAGCATCACGTACGGAGTGTTCCTGGAGTACAAAGATGTGGCAAAGCCTGCGATGTCTGCGATCACTCCTCCGCCCACGACTAGAAGCGGTTCATGACGGCCGAGGGAATACTTCTTCATTGCTACCAGAATCCTCTCGACGTCCTCAATGCCCTTGTCGACTTCGTTGCCACTGTAAACCAACTTGGTGAACTCGATGCCGTGGGCCGCGAAGTACTGGTCGATCTCCGCCCCGTAGTGTTCGTCCACTTTGTCGTCGACCACGGCCACGCACCGACCAAGGGGCTTGTAGACATCGTAGAGCAAGTGGTTGGAAGGGTCCAAAACTTTCCGGGCAATCTTGATGGTGGTGGTGATAGTGGTGCTCATCACAGCCTCGATCGTGGAAGCGTCCTTCGTGGCCAAGGTCTGGGCATCGCACTGCCTGTAGATCGAAGTGGGATACACAGCATGCGGATCTGCATCTTCCAGGTGAGCAGCGTTCTCCATGTACTTGGCATATACCTCTGCTGGAAGACACTTACTCACTTCCTTCACAGCCTCCAGGTGTCTAGGGGACTTGCCCAGCCTCTCCTCAAAAGCCCTCAGGTCCTGAGTGATGTCCGTCATGATGCGCTCGGAAATGTTGGCCATCAAGATCGCCAGCTGGCTGACGGGCAAGTTCCAGAAGTACTTCAGCTGCTTGAGGGAGTGCAGCAAGTCCAAGTCATCCTTGCACGCAGAGCCAAACTCGTGCGAAAAGACTGGCAATCGTGACAAGGACACCAGCGCGTGGCGCACATCCTCGTCACAAAGTACATCCTGCAGCTGCTCCTCAGCCAGCTTCTCCGTCGAGACGATGTCCTTCATCGCCCTGGGTGCCGCCCGCATCGAGGTCGTGACCGTCACGGTATTGATCTGGTCCAGCTTATAGTAATTGATCTCTGTCGTGGGCATGACCTCAACCACGTCACCACCGCGGGCTCCGAGCTTCGTCTTCCGTGGCCGGCTTGTCCGCGCACCCACGCATGCCCAGGCGCTCACTGCCGCCACGCCCAGCGGGGCCCCCCGCACGCCTGATCCGCTTGAGCTGCTGGGGACTCTCGGGGCTGCCAAGCCCGGGCCGTCGACAGCGCCCCGCAGCGCCGGAGACCAAGATCCGGAGGCGGCGGAGGTGCTCGCGACGAAGGCCTCCATGTTTGTAGGCGAAGATCTGGCTGCGCCGCGATTGCAAAGCCTACTCCAAAGGCCTCCCCTGTTGAGCAGAATGCTTCCGGCCGTATTGCCATTTTTGGTCTCGACAGTCACCGCAAATCCGGGATTTCAGCACTCACAAAAGTACAAGCTAATCTGGGTTTTAAGGTTTAGGCTTTCGAGGTTTCGACTCTCAGCTTGGACTTGTACAGCCCGTAAACTGAAGTGCTACCGGCCACTTCTGCAGCTGAGGAGCAGCCGCTCAAGCTCCTCGCGCTCGATCCCGGGTGCCGTAGTTGCCAGGCTCATCGCCAACCTGAGCAGAATCACTTGGTCCTGGGGTTCAAGAAGGTTTTGATCTCAGGGCTTAAACTCAATTCCTGAGCAAATCCCGAACCCAACAACCCTTGAAAGCTCAACCCCGTTAGTCCCAAAGCCGAAACGCTAAATCACCGGAACTCCAACCTCTTACTTGCCCTGCGCCCGATAGCCACACAAAACTTGCATCCCTGACCAGCCGAATCCGAATCCGAACAGAACAATAATGTAGAGATTAGATCAAGTACAGCAGCAGCAATCCCAGAAACGTGCAACGGCCTTGGGCGAGGCCCTGTAAACAAGTCGGAGCCAGGACGGCCAGGAACTCACGGTATCCCGAAAAGCATGTTTTAGGAAGTCACCCCCACCTGTGCCCTGCCGAAACCCCTGCAGAAGAGAGAGGCTCTGTTCCAGCAGTTGGGGGTTTCGGGTTTACGGCTCTTTCTATTCAGCCGCTGGGATCTAGAGCCATAGCCCTTGACAAAGCCCCAAAGAGCACATGAACTCGAGAAGGGGCCGGCTTGTTGATGAAGAGCTCATACGTGCCCAGGAAGGCCACAATCTGCCCCCACCCCTGACCTGTTCACAGGATTGAGATCAGGGCCTACACGGGCTTGGGGCATGAGGTGACAGGTCAGGGCCGGCCCGGGCCGGCCCTGCAAAGTTGTAGACCTGACCCAGGATTTCAGGCGCTTCAGCGCCTGTCTCAGTCTCGGCCTCAGGCCAGCAAAAGTAACAAGCTCCGAACTCTTGTTCCAGCAACCTTCAAAGCCAGAAAAACGACGAAAGACACCAGAGTCCGGGCTCCCTACAACCCAGGAGCCTTACGCCCCCAAAAAGTCCCACGAGTGGGATCTAGACGACAATTGGCGTACGAATTTCATCACCTTTTAGAAACTTCTCCTTGTCAGCTTTTCACATCAAAGTGGACATCTGGAGGTTCAGAAAAGACTGGACATAACAATTAGAAAGCCTAAACCGTAAGATCCTGAATAGAGGACCCCTGCAACGCAATCCTTCAGTCCCACAAATTTTCAGAACACCGCCCTTTAAAGACCCTGTAGAAGCCCTCAGCCCTCGCATTCGAAGGCCGCCAACAAGAGCCACTCCGGGGGCGCCTGGCACCTTCGTCAAAGCAGCGAGGCCGTTGGGGTTGGGGATGTCCCTGAACTTCAGGCCGAGCTTCGGGGAGAGCTCCTGAGCTTGGGCTAGCTTCATGTCCAAGGCACCTTGACAAAGTATTCGGGGTGTGGCGTTTATATGTGTTCTCAAAGGCGTTTTAGAGTTCTGGGACGCCTGCGCTGCTAAGAGGGCGTGGCGCCTTTATGCCTGCAGGGCCTTCGGCCTTTTCGTCTCTGGGGCTTAGGCGTTGAGGGCTGGAGGCTGTTTGGGGGTAGTTCCTCAAGACCAAGCTACCACTATTATCTGATAGCGGTTAGCGGCGGTCTAGTCCAGATGTGCCATGCTGGTTTCAACAGGGAATCGGATTGGAGTTGAAAATAAGCTTTCAAATAACCCAAGGCGCTGGGGCCACTAGGGTTCAGAGCTTGCGAGTGGCCTCCAGGCTGCTTGATGGATTTGATTTGGGAACCTCAACATCATGTAGGCAATCGAAGCTCTTATTCTAAGCCTTGTAAGCTCTCCGAACAGACCAGCTTGACAAACCGAGGCTTGAGATGCACGAGACCAAGACGGTTCTAGCAAGCTTCTCCAGGCCAGCGGAAGTACTCCGGCACGATGTAGCCTCGGTCTAGCGTGCATGAGAACCCTGCTGAAACGCATGGCCTTGGGTTTGGATTGCCGAGGGCGCTGCCGATGGTCGCGAACATGGGAGATACCTTGAGTCACATGCTTTTCATAGGGAAATCGGGTCTCGGAAAGGCGAGGCCCTCAATCTTTCGAGCGCACGTGCTCGACGAACAAGGGGGGGGTCCTGAAGCCCAAAGTGCCTCTCTCTCGCTCTCTCTCTCTCTCTCTCTCTCTCTCTCTCTCTCTCTCTCTCTCTCTCTCTCTCTCTCTCTCTCTCTCTCTCTCTCTCTCTCGCTATCGCAAAAAACGGAAGGAGCTACAGCTGGCCTCGAAGCAAACGGTCTAAACCCAAGCCAGCACTGGTTCAAAGCGGTCGTCTTGTCCCGGCGAACATCAAAATTGCTGGCTTTTGCGGAGTCCCAGTTGTAGGCCGCGGTGCGTCCGTGCTTCAGCTCCACCTCGCGGCCTCAGAGCGATGACGCGAAATCCAGTTTGGGCAGCGCAGCGCTTTCAAGATCAGTTTTGCAGCGAATGTGGGAACCCGACACCCTGAAACCCAAGCAGTCAAGCCCTAAGACCAGCCGTATAATGCTTCGGGATTGGGGTCTGGAGGGACTTGTTTGTCTTACCGACCCTGCCAAGGCACGTCGCTTGGAGACCTCGGCGTCTCCGCCGAGAGCCCCAGAGGATCCTTGTGGCTCTCGTGTCCAGTCGGGCTCCAGTGCTTTGGGGTTCGTGCTTTTGGGATTTTGGGCTTTGGGGGTCTGGGATTTTCGATGGGTTGTCGGATAGCCCCAGTGTGTATCTTACTAGAAGATGCGCTATAGTAGAAGCCCAAAAGCTCGAAACCCCGTAGCCTCAATTCTTAAAAGTAATGTGGAATCCCAGCACTATTTGGCCTTAATCCGGTTTCCAACTTTATGGGGCTTACTATAAGCCTTGTAGTGGAAGCCGAACAATTCCAGAATGCTGCGTGGCCTACACGCTGATCGAACACAGACCAGGGCTTGGGGATATGTTCTAGTACATGGTTGCTACAAGTGCACAAACGCAAACGGTAGCGATCTTAAAACGCGACTCCGACAATTCCCCAAACGCACCTTATTGCCTTTACCCGCGAGTTCCCGAACGCCAAATGCCCCTTCATTGGGGCGGCACCCTCCCGAACGCAACACATGCAGAATCATCGGTGAAGGATGGTGGAAAGCATAGCAACAGACATTTTTGCACTTACCATGACGATGGCAGTCATTTTGAGATACATGGGACACCCAGGAGATCCCACGAGGACCGCACCTGGCCAATCGTCGTCCAGACTGCTTCTCCCTGTCCAGCAGCACATTCACAGGCGCCATCTGCCCACGCAAGGACCGTTTCAAGCTTTACGCTCTCGCAACTCGGACTTGCCAGACGAGGTCTCTCGGTGCGGGTCGGTGCTATCACCGGATCACTCAAGGCCCACGGAGAAAACACAGAACCAAGGTAGTGCCACGCAGGACGGGCCTCGAGCTACCGGCATACTACGTCACGGCAAAGGCGCCACTCGAACTTACAGCACCAAAGACAAAAACTATCAGTGCAGTGAAACTAAGCATCATGCAGCTCGGTGTCCGGTCTCGCACAACAACGCACAACCGAAGTTAAGGCTACTTAGTACACCAGACACCTCAATCTACAGTACGTTGACTGATCTACCTCAAGCATCAAAAAACAAAGGTATCGCAAGAACATAAGCTTATACGATCAAATCACCTTCACACCTCGGTGAAACATTTCAGGTCACTCTCTCTCAGTCTGTGCGGAACTTCAACTCACGTCCATGCCAACAGCCCATTCTAGGAGTAGCGTACTGTCGACTGCTTTCACAGCATGGCCGACTGCTTTCACAGCAGGAGCAGTGGCAGAACTACCAGCCCATAACCGAGCCGGATTCGTACATGGTCTAACGTCTTCCATTGCTGTCTTCTGTGCTGCATGGCAGGGGTCGTTGTTTGACCAGTAGCTTTAAGGTTTAAGTTTCGGAATCTTGCGGGATGAGGGCTCACGCCTAGAAAACCTCAGATGAAGCATAGCACTGTCCAAAGGAGTCGTTACATAAAAACCCTTCAACCTGAAACTACTATAAGCTTCTGAATCTACTGTGAAAGAATCGCCTACTGCTCTGTGTAGCGTGGTACTCCGATCGATTGTGGCGGCCTGAATAAGGAGAATATGGTAGTGGGGCACATTGTAGAACACTTTCCCTAGACCAACCAATACCCCAGACCCTATAAGGCTAGAGCCCTAAACCCAAAACCCCTATTTGTTACCTGGCAACAGAATCAGCCCGCAAGTCGCACCGGCCCTTGAGAAACTGCTAAGGTCCGCAGAAAGGGTCATACAGTGTTGATCCCAACACCCCATTGCAGGAGCCTCGAGTAGACCAGGAACCCTAAGCGGTAAACCCTAAATCTCATAGATGTTGGATCCCAACGCCCTCGCGCAGGAGCTTTATGATTGAACCAGGGCTTCTGCTGTAAATTGTATTAGAATCACAAAGGGACTATCAGGTGATGTTATTAAGTGCGCAGTATTCCAGAACCCTGTAAGTCCGTTGTGACACCTTGTGCGTAGTGATTCTTGTTGAGCCCTCATAGACCCCTACACTAGGCTACTTACCACAGTCCTACGCTCATCTTGGGTTTTCCGGGCTCAAGAAATGTACCTGCCCAAGCGGAGCTTGTTGTATGCGGCTTCATAGGGCCCCCAAAAAACATACGAGCAAAAAGAAAGACAGGGATATCCCATATAACACCCTTAGTTAATGAAGTGCAATGAGGTAGGGATCTCCCTATAAAATGCTTATGCTATGTCGTTCTTCGGTCCCTAAGTATAGTGCTTGAAAAGCATGGGCCTCACGAGGTCCACTGTTTACGCGGTGCAGAGTCTAGGGGATTTAAGGAGAATAGAACCTACCAGTACCGCTGAGTCAGTGTGGCATTTAGGGCTGCTCCTCCCTACTATACTCCGAATCGTTAGTCTATTCATACTCAACACCAACCGCCTCTGTCGGACCTAATTTTCATATCGCCTTTCTAGGCTACACCCGCAAAACCCAACCCAGACCCGACCACTCAAACCCAGGCCCCATTGAACGCTAAGACCCAGCCCAGAACCCGACCACTCAAACCCAAACCCTAATAAACCCTGAGGCCCTCAACCCCTAACCGCCACGGAGGGCGAAACCCTAACCGCCTGTGCAGACGAAACCCTATTGCCAGCCTACAACTACGACTACCCCCCCCCCCAGCCCCTTTAAAACGCCGGCCTCCCGCTGTCGACCACCAAGAGGACGGCGCCGGGCGGTGTGTACAAAGGACGGGACTTAATCAGCACGAGCTGATGACTCGCGCTTACTAGCATGCCTCGTGGAAGATCAATAATTGCAATGATCTCTCCTATCACAATGCATGTCAAAAAGATAAAAAGATTTCCCGGCCATTACAAGCAAGATTGCAAACTCGGACCTGGGGGTACCCCTTCTGGGGTCGGCGGCATCGGCGGCAGCCATTAAATCGGGCAGCGCTTCGCTGCCCTGTATGGACTGAGCTATGGCTCAGACGAATGAGCTTCGTCTGCGAAGCAGAAGCCACGACCGACAGTGCCGCCGACCCGCCCCGGACCCCGCATCATCGGACCCTCGTTTCTCCCTCGGGCCGCGCGGGGCCTGGCCCGAAGGCGTCTCGGAACGCGCACGCATTTTGCAGCCATTCCCCGCGGTGTGGCGGGTTTCGGGGCCGCCGTGGACGACCCCAGGAGGCGAGCCGGCGAGCATCATGAGCCCTCGGGCGCCCGCAACCGGCGCCGGCGGCGCGACGTGGGCGCGAAGTCATAACTCCCAAGTTTTTGAGTGGGTTGCGGAAGCCGCCAAAGGGCGCGCATCATGAGCATCAGCGGGGTCCGGCGGACGGGGGGTGCGGGCTACATGCAGGGCCGACGGGGGCTGAGAGCCTACGATCACCCACAAGTTGCGCACTTCGGGCCTACATTGCACTTATCTATATACCACGGGTTTCTGACAACAGCTCGCGCTGCCCGCACCTGGGCGCAGCCCCTAAATATAACTTCGTATGTGGGCCCTTCGAAGCTGCACTCTACTCAAGGCACGAGTCTGAGAAGGGCATGGAAGGGCAGCGTCCAGGCCAGGAGGTCCAGTAGCCTCCAGGACCAGGAACTCGGAATTTGGAACTTCAATGAAATTACGACCCCAATTCGGTACCCTGGTGTTTCGGAGCCCTTGCCTCCATCGTAGCCGGAGATGCCCACAGGGTTCGGCTGGCACCCCACCTGCGGCGACTGTGACGGTGACCCTAGTCGCTATGCCTTCCGTTGCCGACTTTCAATCTTGTCTTTAAACTATTCCAACTATTCCGTTTTGCATGCGGCGAATCTGGGAATTCTGTCGTTAACTTAGAGAGGAGAGTGCTGGGCCACTCGCACACATGCTCACTCGGCAAGACACCTCGTACCCGATCGTCTCCCAAATTGCGTTGCCTGGGGTCTGACAGGATACACCAAGCCGGATTCCAAAGTTTCGGCCTCTGGGAGGTTTAGAGTTCTCAAGGCCCTGATCTTACTTGGATGTGTGGTATCAGGAATGTGGCTCAGAGCATTCCGTGGTTTGGATTTCTTTGGCTCACACGTTTCCGAGCACGATGCACTTGCTTGTCCGCTCGCTTGTCGCCCTCGGAGTTTTAGGAGCAAGTAATTTTCTGCTCCAGACTGAAATCTGAACCAGGAGTTTGCAGGCATGCAGGAAATTAGCTCCACAAAGTCCCAATAATTTTGGGGCGAGGTGCATTTTTCGACGTGGTCTGGCATTCCGAAGGTAGCTTGGCCATAGTCGAACTGGATGAACTGCCTTGCATCTTCACACTTCACACAGCGCCCCTCTGCGACTCACGGTGTCGCCACTAGACGCTCGACATGTAAAGCTCAGAAGCCTCTGCGACCAATCACCTTTAAACTTGAGAACCAAAAACCCCTTTTTCAGCATGGGCTTGGATTGTGTGCCAGCGAAACCCTCCCTTCTTGCACAGTCGAAAAACCCGAATTACCCCGAGCCCCTAAACCCTGAAGAACACGTCTTCGAACTACCGACCGGCTGCAGAGCTCCTGGAAGCTCTTGCGGCACGGGCACTCGGCAGTGCGAGCGCTCGGCCAACACATCCCGAAACCACAAACCCTGGAGCTCTGCGACGAAAAAGTGCACTACGTGGCAAAGAAATCCATTCAGCCGGGCCGCCCGAACTGCGACCTGTACTTCTTCCAAAGAGCATCAGGGTTCTTCATCGTCACCTGGCTGTCTTGAACCAACGCAAAGAGTTGGCAGCCATCTTCACTTTGTGTAGTTTTTCGGCCCTAGGCACCTTGAAGCGAAGGATGCGGTCGATGTTGAACTTTGGTGTCCGATCGCCCTCCGCATTGCGCATCTCGCCAGCTTTGTCCACGACCTTCTGCTACGTTGCTCTCTACAGCCTCACTTACTTCAAAATCAAATTTCGAGAAGGCCTGACAGGCAACTTCGCAGTTACACATGTAGCAATGTATACACTGTACACTATACACAAACACGATGAGGCTTCCGAGAAAAGCGCGCTTGAGACATCTGCTGGCCTCGTTGTGCAGGTAGAACATGACGCCACCAATGTTGGCCTGCGACTTGTCCAGGCCAAAACCCATACTCAAATGTCCCTTCTGAAAGGCTGCCATGAGTTTCCCTCCAGCATAAGCTTAAGAGAAACACGTGCCCAGTGCGGCCACTTGGCAAAGTTCACATTCTCCCAGACACGGTCGTCGACGTTCTGCTTCTTCTGCGCCTGGGCTCAAAGGACTTCCGGATCGATATCACGAGAGGCCGGGTCGAGACGGCCAGGAGGAAAACCAGCGGCGCAGTTCGCGTCCTGGGGCCCATGCACTGTACTGGTAGAAGGTCATCAGCTCGGGTTGAGTCGAAGCCACGCAGCTCCCACTGGGCTCGGGCACCTCGTGCTGCAACGGAATATGAATGGCACGTCCCGCGCGATCGCTGAACGCTGTCGTGCAAGGATGATGCCGGGCAGTCCAGTGCTGCGAACATCTTCCGAGCAGGATCATGAAACGACCGGGGGCGTGCAGGAGGAAGGCCTAGCGGCCTAGCTGGTGAAGGAATTCCCACAAAGAGCTAACCCAATTGCCAGGCTTTCGCCGATGGCAAGCACACGAGGCAGGGCCTTGTTCTGCCTAAGCATGGTGGCGTGTCCCCTAGCCATGTGGCCGATGTGGCCCATCGATCCGGCCGAAGCAGCCCGACTCTACATTCTACTTCCCTTGCGCCGCCGAGTCACCTCATCCTTGCCGCACTGCTTGACCTCAACGTGCTGAACCTCGAAGCGCTGCGGCTCGGGAACGAATTTCAGCAAGACAGGGAAGGCGTGCATCGAGCCTATCTGAGGCACACTTTTGGGATGCCACGGGGTTACCTGAAGTGCCCCTGACCGCCAGAGCCCATCAGCTCTACTCTCCGCCGAGTAACGGGCGGCAGTGTCGGCCTCGCATCGGAAGGGGGCTTGGGTCTCTCTGAACGCAGAAACGATCCATCGCCACTTCAGCGCTCCAGAATAAGAAACCACTGTGCAATCTGTGGGAAGGCTACACAAACCGTTGTAAATCTCTCATGTCCAGTACACTGAACTTTAAACCGCGAGTTCTTGGAGCAGGAGCGCTTCTTGCAGGAAGGCAACAGTTTCCTTACATCTGTGAGCCTGCCTTTTGGCTGCTTCGGGCTTTGAAGTGTCATACAGTCATACAGTAGTCAGTTTTATCTGGTTTCGGAAGTGTTGCCGCGCTGGAGCTCTGGCGTAGCTGCAAAGCTTCGCATCCAAGGTTTGGGGCAATGGCTGCAGCGTCTATTGATTATTCTTCGAAGATCTGAATCATCCCAAATCGTCATATGATCCATGCTACGTGATGACCAAGAAAAAATTGACGGAGCCTGACCGATGGCTGGGAGGTGTCCACTGCAGGGGTCCAGTAAGTGGAGCAAAAGCCACCTGGTCTTTCGGCGCGGATGGGGATTGCTTTACTTCCTTCATTGTAGTCGCGACTGTAGAATGCTGTATCACAAGACATCCTCTTCCTCGCAGAAACACGTTACTCCGGAACGCAAGCTTTGCCATTCTAGAATTCTAGGCCTCCGCAAGCAGAATGTAACCCCATGGTGGAATACCAACCAATCATGAACAATCATGCAACGAAAACAGGTACATAGCACCATGCCCCTCATCTTTCTCGGCCGAAATGCTGTAGTGAACAGGCTCCTGTCCAGTGCGGAACTGCGCAGTCTTGAGGTAGCAGCCTGCGTGAGTGATTCGTGCCGTCGGTTCCAAAACTGAAACGAACATGGAGAGGCATCACGCACACCAATTGCGCCAAAAGTCGGGCTTGCTGCTTTGGCGCGCTGAGGGTGAAATATGGGAATTTGGGGCCCAGTATTTCGCTCTGCTGGATGGAACACAAAAACTTTCCTCGTCTTTGCGTTTCATTCTGCAAGGCTTGGGGTCCGTTGAAGCAGACCCCGTGTCTTAGGCATTGCCATCCTATATGGAGCTGCGAAAACTGTGATGCCTTCTCTTCACTCTCAACTCTTTCGCGATGTTTTTCACGTCCGACTGCCTGCCCTCAGGAGCATTCCTTTTTGGCATATGAGAAGACCGCCGGTGGCCTTCGGAGGAAAAGTCTGACCGTCCCTTGGGCGCCCAGCTCCACCTCTTATGGACTTTTCCAGAACAGCAAGGGTAAACTCTGGCAGACTCTCTTGCTTCCACACAGACAAGGGAGAATCCCCCTGTACCAAGACATCCGTCACACGGGTATTTACAGTTTGCTTGCATCCCCCGCACTGGGACGTAGGAGCAATGGGCTCATTCCCAGTCAAAGAAGTGTGCATTCGAATTGCTTCATGCCATTTCATGCCCATTCGACGTGCTGGGTGTCATGGGTTCATCTCTTCAGCCGCGGCACCGGCTTTCCGCCACTGTTTCCCGCTCGCGCCGCGCAATTTGTTTGCCATCTTTTCGGCAGGCTTGGTTTGTGAGTTCCGGGCCTGCGCGCTCCATCTCCTTATCGACAAAGTCTGCGATGGGGGCCTTTGGCTCGGAAGAGTTTTTGCACCTCCTCCTTGACCTTTCGCCAGCCATGGACGTTCACCAGGTTATCGGCAAGGGATAGCAGATAGCAATAACTGGTAAGACCAACGGTTGCTTGTTTCAGCATCACAAGAGATCTGAAAGCGCACGTGGGTCAAAGTCACAAACCCCATGCGGGCTGAACAAAGCATCAGCGATGGATACGGGTTCGAAACGCGAACTGATGAACGATCCTTTCGAGGAGCGGGGCCATGCTCGAAAATTTGGGCCCATGTCTTGTGTGCGGCTGTGCTCCTCGAACTTTGCTATTGCTGCATATCCTGGCCGCCCGCCCAACCCTGAAAAGAATCGTGCGTGGCAATGTGATCTGTACATGCTTGAAAATCCGCCGCATCCCAGCGACCATGCTCAGCAAACGCCATCGGGTCCATAGAATTTCTGCCTGCAGTGTTATACCTTCAGCTCAAGCCGGCAGATCTCGGCCTGGGCTCGGCAGGCATCGGCCTCAAACTTCTCCACAACCTGGGGGGCGTTTCCGGCAAACTTTGCCCCTCAAATTGCCGCTGGTCGCGACGGCTCCATGAAGTCGCACGATGCTCTGCGGCTCGCACAGACATGCCCAGCGCAAGCTTTGCGCGATCTGCCAGTTTGTCTCGAGATCGTCTGGGCCGCATAGCACCCCATCCGTGGGATCGACTGCGGATTGCTCTGATGGCTGAGTTGCGACGGCTGACCTTCATCCGACTCACTTTCCCACGCGTCCTCGATGGCTTCGGGGATGGCCGGGAATGGCGGAATGATGCAAACAGACGTGTCGCAGGCAAGGGGGAACAGCAGCGGCTTGCCACAAATGGCTTGAGCCAGAATGGCTACTTTGCTTTGCTCCGGGGTGTGGATCGTGGGCAGTCCCCACGACCCGCGCGTTCGCGCGACCCCATCCATCCTTTTGGACAGATGGGCTTGGCTGTACATGGAGTGTGGTTTTTGTGGGATTGGCGGGTGCACATGTTCAGCTCACAAAGCCAACATACCCCATGAGTAATAGAGTAATAGTGACAAGCTCCCTGGGCACTCCCACTTTGGTCCGGGCCTGTGCCCTCTGTGCTAGTTCTGAAACCCACCTCTCCTGCCTAAGCCCTGCCTCCAGCCCGAACTCAAGCCTCAAACAAGCGCACTCACTGCCTGCGACCTTCCGCTCAACCCTGAAGCCTAGTGCCGTATTGACGAGGCGGGTGCAACGCAGAAGCAACAAGGAAAATAACTGGCGGTCAGCAAAAGGTCCGCACAGCATTTCCGAGAGCACTCTTTTCAGGGGTGCCACTCTCAGTTCGAGGGTGAGTGGTCGGGCCCACACTAGCATTTCAGTACGTGGCCATATGTTAAAGTCGGGTGCCCTGCCAGCCACCTTCGACCCTTTTTGGGCGTGTGCCCCTTTTCGTTGTGCTGCGTGTAACCCAACCTCACCTGCCTGACCCTGCCTCCGAACAGAAACCTCAACTCAGCATTCACTGCCTTGACCTTCCACTCAACCCTGAACCTTGTGTAGTGCGCAGCAGCCGGTTCCCACAAGAAAAGCAAGGCTGAAGCGCAGGTACCGGCAAACAAGTAGGGTAATTCTGGCTACTCTCTCTCTCTCTCTCTCTCTCTCTCTCTCACTCTCTCTCTCTCACTCTCTCTGTCCCGCTCTCTCTATGTTTCTTTCTGCTGGGCTTAGGGGTCACGTCGTGACCCTCAGGCACGTGGCCCGCCTAACCACACCATGTTGTTATGGAGTGGCCAGCTTTGGGGTTTCAATGACCGCGGCATTGAACTACAGAGTTTGCTCCCGGCCTCTGAGTTGCAAGCCCCTCCCTGTACGCCAACTACCCCCAACGCGCCGCGTCCCCGCACCCCTATGGCATTCGTCGGGGCTTGCAAGTTGCGAAGCATTGCGGTGAAGCTCCCCCCCTCTCTCTCTGTCTCGCGCTTGCTCGTTCTCGAGGAGCTTTCATGCTGGCTTTCTCACACCACATAAAGCATGCACCTCCGTTCATGCAGAAGACGAAGCTATGGCATTGAGGATCATTTGTACCTGAGCTCTGCAATGGATTCTGACGCCTCTAGCATTGCCACTTTGTGTCGTTTTCGGCTTCAGTGTTCACCGACCAATGAGCCGAGCTTCAAATTAACACTCACAACATCCAGACTAAAGCCTGCCGTCGGGACCATCGCTTGGCCTATGCTCGAACGGGAGTCTACAGTCGAGGCCGCGGCCCTCATCCAAAAATCATCGCAACGCACTCTTGTCAAGAGCACGAACCCCGGAACCCAAAGACACGGAATCTGCAAGCATGCTCGACTCACCGACTCCAGATCTTTTCACCCTTGGTGCACTCGCCCTCGCAGCCCTTGAGGTCGGATGTGAGCTGACGAATCTGCATGCCTCTTATGCCGCTTCAACATGGGCCCAAGATGGCCCGGGGCTTTGATAGGATTCGCTTCAGAACCCTCATTCACGAAAATGGTTGGGAATTTTGGAACCGTAACGCATGTCTTGGAGGATCCGCAGCGTCTTCTTTAAGAGGTTCGTAGGCAGCTGACAAGTTTTGCTCCCACTTCAGATCTTCGAACCAACTAGATCCCAGGCTAGCTTCTGGTGCTTTTGTTGGCGAGTCTCAACGCATCGTCGCGTTCTGTGGTGTCTGTTTACCCGTCTGGCTGTCTCACTGCTATGAAAAGCGAAAAGGTTATATGTGTCCGCATGCAGCTTCCCCGAACTTTTCCCGGCACACTGGACCACAGAAACAAGGAATGCACAAGAATCTGGGCCTTCATCATCGGCGATCATGCCCCAGCCAACAGGCGACAAAGGCAGGTACTTCACCTGCCTGCAAGGGGCGAACAAAAACTCAATGGGAGGGACGATGCAGCCCAAATCAGGCACAATGTGGCTAGCGGCTAGCAGTTTCCTTGCGGGAGCAGTGTCACGACGACTCCAGCCCGTCCCCAGTCCCACGAGGTCTTTGGAACGTTCATGGGCTTGTTGTGGATGTGACGAACCTTTCGGCTTGCGGAGGATATCCTCGGTACAAGAAGTGCACCTATGCTGCGGAGAAGCCGAGCGGCACAGGTCCGTTTTACGTGGCCAGCGTGGCGGAGTGGTTTGTTTTCTTACTGGAAGAAATGCATGCTACTATGCAGTTCCCGGCGACGACTTTCGAATCTCGTGCGAGGAGTGTACACGGGAAAGGGGGTTGGTTCCAAGTGCCTGACTCATTGAGTTAGGGGACATGTGGCGAACCTTTGTCTTGCAGTAGTAGTTTCCCATTTGAAGCGCAATGGACTTGTTAGATGCAGATACCTACACAACTAGTTTCCATTGGCCCCAACACCTGTCTCCGACGGGGCCTGCCTCTTCACCATCTTTGGGTGCTCTTCTTCCGGCTGCGCAGGTTGCATGTCCGCCGGCTCCATTGGCTGTGGATGCATGTACGTCGCAGGCTGTGGGTGCATGTACGATTCCGGCGAATAATAGGGCATAGGCCCCATAGGCTCCGGTCGCATGTAGAGCGGCATGACCGGTGACGGGTGGTACCTTGGCATGCCCCATCGCGCAGGTGGCGGCATCATCATCCACGGCATTTGTCTCTCCTCCGCTTCCATGGCCTTCCCACGCATCTGCAAGGCATTCAGGGCACAGGTCGAGCTTTCCAGGCACTCGTCGTCGCCCAAGAGATCACCTGGCACAGCCTCCTGTGCGGCTTGCCGGAGGAGTGCAGCGAGGAAGCCATGGAACGCCCGGGCCATTCGCGCAGGCTTCGATTCCCGAGAAAACGCTGATAGCACGAAGAGGAGCCAATGTGGCTGCAGGGATGGCTTCACTTCTTAGTTATGTGTGGAAGCCCCAAATTGCAGGCCCACGTGTCGATGACCCATCTGCAAATTACTCTGGTGCTTGCACGACCGCTGTGTGGGAATGTGCTCACACGCTGGCTTCGCCTGCAACGATTGGAGACTATGCGGGATGGGAGGGCGAATGTCGGTGCAGATTTCGGCTGATGGTTCCCTTCTCCTGGCCTCAAGACAGCCGGGCCTGTGCGACCTTCTACCGTGAATATCACTTGACCTGGAGAGCGTTACGATGTGTGTCAACTGCAGACTCGTATTTTTGAGGCTGGGTTGTGGCCTCGTGTGCACTTCCAGGTGGGTTACGACTCGGCCCTTATCCTTCCGAGACTCGATGATGGCGTAGAACTGGTCTCCGATCTCCCCTTGCTTGAAAAGAACCTGATGCCGCACACACAAAAGCCAACTCCTCGGCCCATTGCCCGGTGAGCAGATAAGGTGCTCCGCGGGATAAACTTCTAAAGTCGCGCGTTCTGCCAGCAAACTCCTCAAGTCTGAGGAAGCTTCCGAGGTGCCTCTACCAAAGCACAACGTCGGGAAAGGTTGCAATCTGTATCGTTTCTCACGCTCAGTGCCATCACTGCGAGTGGTGAGTTGTTTGCATGGTGCCAGCCGCAGAGCTGGATGCATCAAGCCATGATCTGATGCAGTCCGACGATTGGATTTACCGCAGGAGATGCGACACTGTTGGCCGGACACGGCAACCTCTCATCAGTGTGTGCCGCCATTTAACTCTGACAGTCGGAGTCGCTTCCAAAGTCTTTGAGACCCTGGCAGCATCCCGAATTCTTTGTGGACGTTCCAAATAATCGAACCAGGGCTCCAGCATGGCCCTTGCCGGCGTTGACATACGTAGCCGCACCTGGAACGCCGGTGACTATCGGCTTCGGCAGGCATCTTATCGCTTTCCCTCGGTGAGCACTGCGCTTCGATTGGCCAATGGAAGGTGAGGTTTTCCCGGAAGGGTCCCCAGGCGACTGCGATGCCATCTGGGTACTTGGCCGAGGACTTGCATCAACGTCGGCCTGCGCTTCGCTCTCTTCGCTCTGGTGCACATGTTTTATTTTAGGGCCCTTCGTTGACAACAGGGGTCAGCAGTGAACTACGGCCAGCGGGCTCTCGCAGCTCGCAGTCCATGTCATCTCCAACGGACGAGAGCTTGGCTTACCGACGCAAGGCTTGGATTTCGCAGTTCTTTCAACCCTGTCAGAAGCTGCAGCCATGGTCCCCAAACTCTGCTCCCTCGACGGGCCTCTCGAAGTTTTTCAGCTCAGGCGTGTTCCTCACCAACTTGGCCAGGAGCGACAGCTGCTCCTGCGGTCACGGCTCGCAAGCCTTGAAAGTGCTTGAAATTTCATAGTGAAGGAGCACCAAATTTCCAACGGCCTGTGCCCTGCGCAGAGTTGGAATACCTAACGTCGAAGCCACCGGGCAAGCTGCCGGAATGAGGGGGCAGGAGTTGCCCTTGAATACTGGTATTGTAGCATTGAGGTTGTTGAGATGTGGGCCATCCAAACTGTCGCTTTGGCTGTCCCGTTCATCCATTCATTCCTTCATCCATCCATCCAGTCTTTCATTTCATTTTATTTCCATTCCTTTTCATGTCGTTCCATTCCATTCCACTTCATTGATGTTAACTTCATTAACTTCATTGACTTCTTTGATATCAGTGAATTCTTGGCTTTCATTGCATTCACCTTATGCCTTTCATTCATTTCATTCCTTTCATTCCTTTCATTCATTTCGTTCATTTCGTTCCTTTCGGTCATTTCATTCGTTTCATTCATTCATTCATTCATTCCATTCATTCATTCATTCGTTCATTCATTTCATTCATTTCTTTCATTCATTTCATTCATTCATTCATTCATTTGGTTCATGTCCTTCACTTCATTCATCTCAGTGATTCTATTCATTTCATTTCATCCAACGCCGCTGCAAACTGGTAACGTTTCAAACCCGTCGTCCAGGGACCCTCTCTCTTGTACTGCGAAATACGACAAATATGTAAAGGATGGAGGAGGTACCTTCAAAGCCCAGACAAAAACATTGTGGCCAGGTACGGGACTTTAAGGCGGTGCTGCAGGGTAGCATGGACGCAACTGAGAACACAAGTCGGATAGCCTAGAAGAGCGAAAATGGTGACCCTTCACCTCCATCCTAGCGTCCCTCGAACTCTGACAACTGACAACAGCCGAAACCACATTACTTGTTGCTGAAGTACAGCACTCGGATTTCCTGCAGGCAGGCTGCGAATTTGGGCACTCTCAAAGCACATGGTTGTGGACAGGAGTGCTTGTCGTATCGCCTCAGTTACTTCTGACAGCCGGAGCCAACTCCTATCTTGGTTTGAGCTTGACCTATCTGCATCCAGTTACCTCAATCATTCGTGTCATTCATTCATCCATTCATTCATTTAACCCTTCGTTTCATTCGTTCGTTCATGCATTTATTTCATTAAAGGTACAACCTCTGCCTCAGCTCTTAGGTTCTTGGCTTGAGTTGGGCTGCTGAGAAGCTCCAGTCATGGATATGTCGCCGGCGCACTGACAAATACTGCAAGTCCCATTGCCTAGGAGACCATGACTCTCGGAAACTGCTGGCAAGAACGGTAGCGTGCCCCAGTTTCCGGACTAATCTCGAAAGGGATCACCGAAGCAGAGCACAAGCAGCAACAGCAAGAGCCCTAGTTGATGCTCCGGACTGCGGACATTTTGTGGCCGGGGATACTTTTTCACTGACCGTGGGACACATGGACAAGGATCCTTTTACTCTTGCCTCTTCTGTCCAACTTGTTGGGTTTGCCTTTTGCTGGCTGCTGCTGTCGCCGCGCTGTTGTTAGTGACGCCGTCACCAAGAAGTAGGGAGCCGCCCAAACAATGCAACTCGATCAGAATCTCCTGAAGAGGGATGGCACTAGACATCTCGACGCAGAAGAAGATTATCGGCAGCTAGGTCCGAGGTAGGATTGGCCGAGAATCCTGAACATGAACACCCAACATGCTGAAAGGTCTCGAAGCCGAAGCCGGGAGGGATCGGCATGCATAGCGAGAAGGTATCGAATCCAACGGCTTCCCCAGGCCAGTCATAAGCTTAGCTACGAACCCATCCACCTCAGCCGAACGACACAATACACGTTTTTAGATGAACTTTGTTTTGCTCATACACCTCTTCGGACCCTGTCTCCAGACGCCCCCGGAAGCCAGGAACAAACCATTCGGTAACCATATCTGTGACCTTCTTGACCACAACCACTGCGTCGAATCTACACGCTCATACTACTGAAGTTACCGTTGGTGTTAGCTCTCGTCTCTTCGTGCCCGTCTTCTGCTCCTCGGAGCGGTGATGGGGCTCCCCTGGCCTTCCGAGATTTAAGCGTCTGTATGCCTTGTTCTGCTTCTTTTTTGCATGAGTAGCATCTTGTACAAGTCATGCAAGGCTGGGCTCTTGGGTACCAAGCTCTCAGCGTAGCTCAACATGTCAAGTCTTCCTCCTCTAGATGTTGCCTGTCTGCTTCGTCTCTCGCAAGGAATAATATGTGACAGTGGCGGCTACTGCTACGGGACCTTCATCAGGCAGAGGTTTGCGGTTTGCACAGGTGTGGAAGGAATGTGCTTTCGAGGTCCGGTGGGGGTTAGCAAACCATGCGGACATTCCGATGGCACTGGCCAGAATCGAAAGGATTCCATCAGCAGCGAACGTGCACAAGGCGATGTCAAGGTAGTCGGAGCTGCCCCAAACCCAAAGGAACCTTCAAACTCGAAAACCCAAGCAAGCCAACTCCAAGCCTCCCCGCGAGGCCCCGGCCTGGAGGGAGGGATGTTGCGCAGCGCGTGCACGATTCGGTGCTTCTCCACCTGCAGCACCCGCTGCTTCACAGAAGCACAGGCGGCCTTTCGGAATGATTATCTGAAGGGAGCTCCACTGAGATGGACCCATACTGTGGCATTGTTTCATCCATCTACTTGCTGCCTTCGACTTGTCCTACCATCTGTAAGTCCTGCCTGCATCTCCTTGAGGCAATGCAGATAGTCGCGCCGCGTCAGGCGCAGAATCTCACAGCATTTAGGGAGGGTGAGACTGCAACACCCGGGCCATGCGTGTCTTCCAGCAGCTGGAAACCGGAGATCTCCTTCAAAGACCCAAAGGAGGCCCGTGGTGCGCCTTGCAGCGGCCCTCGCATCGCACTGTGGGCTCGTGCATGGCGGGCCCTACGGAAGCTCGAATTGCGAGAGTGCTACAATGCTGTCACAACACTTGGATGAACACCACCCGGCAAGACGCACCCAATGCCTCGCTGAGACCCCTCTTCCTCCTCTCCTCCTGATCCTCAAACTGACAAAGTGACGGCCGTGGCCTCCCGGGTCGACGATGTCCCGCTGGCCCAGGACGAAGCCTCAGAAGTTTAGGGTCTCACCAGGGCTGTGCGGACAGAACTGCAGGCCGAAGCTCCAATCGCCGCCCAAATTTCAACTCCACCTTCAACCCCTTAACCGCCTTATCAAAAACAAGCCTTCTGCAATATCAGGAATACCTCTATAGCACTTCCACTACGTCTTATAGCTAAGTGCACATGCGCCTTTTTGCAGGTCGCCGTAGCGCTTCAGGTAGATCTTTCCATCCTCTTTGTCGGGCTTCCTTGGCATGAAGTCGCTCCGATGAGAGTAAGGCATTTTTTGTTGTCACTCACGCTCGGCAGGCTACCGCGGCTACCTCTTGCTCCGTGCCGCCGGGCGGCACCTCGTCGTCCAGCAGGTCCGGCACGAGGTCGTGGAGCATTCCGTCCTTGCACACCCCCTTCGGGAAGGTGTCAGACATGCTTGGATCCAGAGATGACTAAAGCCTCTCGGGTCTTGTGGAGGTGTAAACTTGCCAGCTCAGCATGATGCAAAATTTTGAAAACGCCCGTCGCCAAGCCATGCCTTGAGAAATCCCACTGGCATACTGCCTGCAAACTCGGAAGTACAACAGCACAGCCTTTTCTTTTGCACAGTTTCACGGCTTCAGGTCTGCAGCACTCTCCTTCTTTTCAGTCTTTTCGCCTGGGGACGGCGAAACCAACCTCAGCTGATGATGCTCGGCGCGAGGCACGGCAGGCACGGACTGTAACATGGCCAATCAGGATCGGAGATCACTGTGTAATCTTGCTCAGCATTGGGCGTGCCGGTCTTCTGTGTCTTCTTGGCACCTCCACGAACTCAAGGTGTGCAACATGTCGGGGAGCTTCTACAGCAAAAGAAACGTTCGAACAGCTAGCTGAATCGAGCATTGACATGCAAATTCCATAAACAAACGGTCCCCTTTATCCGAGGTTGAACTTGGAAGCCATGTTGTCGAAAGTCCTCTTCTTCGTCCCGCCCCCTGGCTTCCCATCGTCCCTCAAACGGTCCCCTTTATCCGCGGTTGAACTTGGAAGCCATGTTGTCGAAAGTCCTCTTCTTCGTCCCGCCCCCTGGCTTTCCCATCGTCCCTGTATGCGCCTTGCTCTACTGCCAGCAAATCGATCCTGAGCGAGAGGCGGCGGTGCGATACTTCGCAGCTTAGGACCCAAAGCCTCCGAATGACACCTGCTCACGACAGGATGCACCCCCGATGATCATTTTCCGCCGCGCCGCTGCGCTGCAATGATCTCCTCTCCCGCGGCCGAAACGCGGCGGTACTTGCCTCGGGCTGCCGCTCGAGGCTGGGAAGAAGCCACTTGCTTTGTCGCGGCTTGGACTTGCGGTTGCTCCGGGTTCGGGTGTTGGTTAGAGCGCGAGGATGTGCAGTCGTCACTTCGCAGCTGAGTGTACCGAAACGTCCTTCAGTACATTTGTTGCTTGCTGGTGGCTGGTGGTGCGCGCAGCAGAAGCGGACGATGCTGTCCCCAAATGGCTTGCTCATGCGCTTGCATGAACAGAACGAAACGCTTCGGAACAACACCATTGGCTGAGACCAGCTTAGGCCGCGGCCGGCTTTGCCTGAGCCCGCACATCCATGCAACTTCTCTTGAGATCTCTCGACAATTCTTGATTCTGTGTGTGCGGGAGCTTCACACTGAAGAGAGCTGTTGTTCCCAAGGCCCCAAAGGAGCTGGAGCTCCCCAAGCCCTCAACATCCCGAAGTTCAGAAGCAAAGCAAGGCCTCCGCCTCCTGCGCCTCTGGGCCCCTGGCCTGCCCAGAGGACCACCAGGGAGGGCGGCTCCGGCTCGACCGTGGGCTGCCCAAAAACCGAGAGACTTCGCACACAGGAAACGACGACCCTCAAACTCCGACTTTCTTCGGACTTAGGAGTTCTGGTTCTGGGCGCCTCAAGACTTAGAAGGCACTAGACGACCCACTACCGACAGCTCCAGCCCTTGGCAGGCCGGCAGGTGGAGAGGCCGCGGCAGCGCCTCACCTGATCGCTCAAAGCAAACTAAGACGGAGCTGAAAGCAGTCCTGCTGCATGGCTGGCCTACTTCTCGAAAGGGATCACGCCCCGAACCCTGGGCCCCCGAGCCGTTCTTGGCGTTCTGGAAGCGGAGGCCCCGGGCCAAACCCCGGAGCTGCGGCAAAGCGAAGTCCTGCTCTCGGGGCTAAGTGGCGAAGCACTGCCCTCCGAAGTTCGAAGATGAGCTGGGGAATGGTGATACTGGCGAATCGTTCTCAAGTTCTCATCTTTCTGCTACTTCTGTTGCTAGTGTTGTTGCTGACCCTGACGCTGCAGTTGGTCACGTCGCTGTTGCTGGTGGTGATGCTGGTGGCGTAAGTAAGGAAGAGCCGGCCGTTCTTAGCAGCCATGAAACTGTTTTTTGGATGCTTTCACGACAACAAAGCATGAGCTCACCGCGGAGACTGTCCTGCCTGTCACACAACAGGATTTTTGATACTTCTCTTTGAGTTTAAGGTTGCCGACGAGCCCGGCAAACATCAACCTCACCCGCCCAGGCCTCAAAGAAAGGAAGGTCACGGATGGATGCGACCAGCTGATTGATAAGCTCCTGAACCAAGAAGTAGAAGCATGTGGGCTTTTTTTGGTCTAGTCCAGAAGCGGGATTGCTTGAGGAACACTTCCAGCTGGGTTGTGCGGCCAGGCACAGTTCCGAACGTTGCCCCACTTCCCCCACAAAGCTCGGTCGATGTGTCAGTGTGTGCAGGTCAGGCCCTGGCATGATGCAAGCAGACACAACGGTCCCTTCATGTCCCTTCACTCCCACACCTCAGGCCACGTCGCTGGCTGCCTGCCCCTGGCACACATGGTGGACATGAGGCGTATGACTGTCATGGCAAATTGAATGCTGCACGGCCCAAGCCACCCCTGCGGCTCAGAGCTCTGAAGGCTGTTGAAGCAGTCTGCAGCTGTCCAAGGACTGGAGCGTTCGCAACTCTTTTTCAATGCGCGTCAGAGGGCGTGTGCTTAACATGTCCGGGCCCTCCAATCTGACTTACATGCTTTACGAGGCTTCCAGCATTGAGGCCGGACATGGCACAGCCCTCGAGACCAGGAGAGCGTCTGAACAGCTGAGAGACTGTTCGGGTTTTGGACTTCTCCAACCACGGCGATTATGGCAAAGGGAGCAGGGGAGCAAACTCCTACGCCTGCTGCTTCGCATGCTTTCGGTCCAGGTGTTGGAGAAGCCACGGTGTCGCGGTCACCACTTTCCAAATTCTGAAGTGGTCGCGACCGGGGAGAAAAAGCAACCAGATTCGCAGGCTCGGGGCTCCAAGATTTTTGGACTCGCTTCGACTGCCCAGGCTCTACCGACTTTCAGAGGAAACCCGTGACCCCAGGAGCCCCTGCAGTGATGGCGCAAGCGCAGGCTCGGCAGGCTTCGGTCTCTAGTAGACCTCGACGTGGTAGCGGTCGGCTTTCTTCATGGCCTTGGCGAACTCGGCCCAGTCCTGCCAGACGAGAGGTCCCTGGCTTCTTGCAACGGCAGGCATCTGCCAACCGTAGCACGGCGTGTCTTTTTTGATGGTCACATGCCAACAGGCCCACACTTCTACTGACCGCAAACCTCGCACGAAGTGCACTTGCACTCCTTGCCATACTTCTCCGCAATCGGGCTGAAGCACTCTGCCATGCCGGACTCCATGCCCTTCAGGCCGCACCTTTGAGCGTCGCAGCGAGGCTGGAAAGGGGTTGGGACTAAACATAAAACACAGTGGTTCGGGGAATCATGGACGCCGATTGCTGCAGCAGCAGGCTGGCAGGTCGTGTGACCAAGCATCTCACAACGTGGAGGCTGAGAACATGCGTCTTGCACCCTGCTACAAAGCAGCTTCTCAAGGAAACCGCACCCTGGCACCCAGCAAGAAGAATACTGCATGCGCCGAAAGCGAAGGCGCATGTAGATGTGGGTCTTTTCGTCCTGCATCAGCTCCCAAAGCTCCTCGGCGTACCTTGGGCAGTGCAACGAAGATCCACCAAACTCGAAGGAGACTCCGACGTATAACATGGCTGCTAGTCTCACAACCAGTAGGTCAGTAGGCCACCCTGGCTGAGAATCGTAAACACAATCGTCAGCATCCTCGTTCAAAGCATGCCGTGGGAGAGAGTCTGTGTTGAAAAGGAGGCAAGCGGCTCAGCCATCTTCGTCTGGATGTACATCTTCTGTCCTGCGGCATTCGTCTGCTCGCGGCTGATGGCGTAGTCGTAGCGGAACTGGTCCGGGTACTTGGAGACGTACTCCTGCATCAGATTTGGTGTGAAGCCGAGGGTGGTCGTATGTTCATCACATCATAACTCGAAGTAGTGCCTGTTGATTTTAAACCTTTGCATAAACCAGCTCCACATAGCTACAAGGCGGGTGGAAGGAGCGAAAGCGGCAAGAAACGAAACCGGAGCTCGGGACACCATCTTAAGAGTGAAAAACTCCACAGACCCAAAGCCGTAAAGTGAACCCTTCAACCGAAGGCGCGTTTCCTGGTGCTCGTCATCATAGAGCAACGACTTGCTGTAGGGCACCTCGGCACAGTCGGTTTTAAGCTCGCTATAGCCACGCAGCAAGCGTCTTCACGCAAGATCCTTGCGTGTCCATGCTATTAGGCGCATACTACAAGGGCTGTTGCACCACGTCGAGCATCAGAAAAGCACGGGACCACAAGGTCTCATGCTGTGGTTTGCCCTTCAAGCAAACTACGACATGAACGACAACGTTCAAACAAGCTGTCAGACCCTCAAGTGACTTGCTCCTGACCCAGCGACAGGCAACATCTGAATCTTATCGTAAAGCCGTAGGCACGCCCATGAAGAGCCAAGCCAGGCCCTTGAACTTCCGACCGTCGCCCTCGGCAGCCACCTTGTGCTTGCTTTGCTTGCTCAGGGAACGTTCTGTTCGAAGGATTACAGGGATGAGGAGTTCCGGAAGCTTCAGGAAGATGAGATGCAAGCTGAGCACATCACAGAGCTTAGAGCCTCAGCATGGCTCACGGGTCAACCTGGGCACCTTGTCGTTGAAGAGGTAGCGGCAGTACGCACGCATGGGGGCAATGCCAGTTCCTGCCATGAAATCCCCGCTCACAATGACAGCTAACCAGGTTGAAATGTAGGATGCTACTGCCGGGGTGACATAACCAGCAAGAGCGTACAACCCTGGCATAGAATTCATGCAATAGACAGGCACACACAGAGGGTGGCCTGTGGCCAGCATGACAATGTTGGCCTCCGGATCCTTCGCAGTACAGAAGCGCTTCCGCACTGAAAGCACATAAGTGCAGTATCTTCTTAACGCACCACCTCTTGAGCAGCAGAGTGTTGGTGATGGTCAAAATAAATAAGCATTGTCAGTCTCGATCTTTCTCCTCATTCCCACATTAGCATCATGAATTTCACCATCTGCGCCCCGACGCACGGCAGTCCTTAATCGCCTCCCACCTTCCCTTTAGGGGGAACCATCTGTTCTACAGCATGTGCGGACCCTGTGAACCCCCAATCAAGGCTCGAGGAAAACTTAGTTATTGGCCAAGTTATGTCCGGCCAACATGCGCCTCCGGAAGCAGCATCTCCGCACCAGTGGGGCCAGTGATCATCACCTGGGCTCGGAAGATGCTTGACCCGGGCTAGTGGCCTTCGGCCTTCCTAAGTGGCACATAACATCCCATCCCGAAAGACTGTCTGATTGTTGAGCGTTCACGTCTACTGACGATCGTTCACAGCGACATGGTTCCAAACAGGGAGCCAAGCCAAACAATCTTGCCCTGACCTGCAGTCCTAAAGTATCTTGATGATTCTCGCGGCTGCGCGGCATCATCACCCACGCTCAGGTCGCAAATGTGATTGGAGCACACGCCACGGTAGACCTGCATCGGCGATTGAGGCGCATAGCGCAAGCAGCTGTCTAAAGTTACAGTAGCTTGGACATTTGACAGTTGCCGGAGCTTGCAGCCCGAAGAGTTTGTTTAAATTGCAATCTTGGCCATCACGAGCCAAAATGAAAGACAATGACTGTAAACTTCGATCTGGGATTGACAGCAGCATGATTCGAAAGAAACGGCTCAAAAAGCTTCAAACGAGCGATCCGTTGAGCGGGCACCTTGCGGAAGGAGGCTAACTAATACAGGGGCCTGAATAATTGAATTCGAATAGGGTTTTGGTGTATACCATAATTATATTAAGGAGCCCACAAAATAGTATAGTTAACTAATCATGTAGGTTTTTTTGGTACTACTCTGGTACTCATTTTGGCTTACGAACACCACACACCAGGAGCAGCCCTTAGCTGAGGAGGTTTTACCGTTATGACAAGACCTCTGCTTTAGTTACTAGTTTTGCCATCTTTGCGATTCCGCTCGGTGAAGAAACTGATCCCTGCCCCGCTTCAGGACATGCACCTGCCTTGTTGTCGGGGAAGGCGGTGCCAGCTTTGTCTGGCTTGTCCTGCTTACTGCACTACCGTCACTACCGCAAACTGGAACGTTTCCTTCTGGAATGCGGAATCTTCAGAAGCTCAAAACACCCCGGAATCCTCTCCGACTTCGCGGTTGGCGAACTTCCCATCCACCTGGCGCGCTGCATTCTGGGCCTTTGAGCCTCGCACACCTCTGCATCTTGTGGTCTTGTGGGTTCTCTGCACTTTATGCTTTTTGACGCGGAAGGCCCAAACGAAAGCCTCGATCTCTGTGCCCGCGGCTTTGGCTTCTGAGGCCCCCCGAAGCCTCGCCCCGAGCCTGGCCTCCACCACGCGCTTCACGCAAAGGGACACCGTCTTCGAGGTCTCGTCATCGCCGACCGCGGAGGATGCGATGGAGTAGAGACGGATCCTGCAACATGAGCATTGCTTACAAGCTTGACTGAAGCAGGCTCCTGTCACCATGCGATCTTAGATCCTTGGCGGGATCCGAGTATTTCTTCCGTAAGACGAGGCACTCGCCCCAAACTTTGCATGCGCCAAGCGGTTCAAAAGGGTCAGTTTAGTTGCCTACTTGACCCTGTGATCCTGAAGCCTTGGCCCGAACGGACTTGCGAAGTGCACATCTTGCCTGGCCGGCGTCTCGCCCTTCTTGTCGGGTCCTCAAAACCGTGACTCGTTGCGGGGTTGTCTGCTCCAGGCTTGGTTTGGAGACTTCCGTGGCAGCAATGGAAACTGCGTTCCCACATCAACCTGTCGAACAATCTTCGTCAGCACCCTTCTCTGCGCCCCTTGAGACCTGATTTGTTGCGCCCGTCCTGGAGCAATGACGCCGATGGACTGTCCCTCAATGTAGGGCACCTTGCCATCGTGGTCGAAGGTGACCTGGCAAGGCACAGGTCGGGCTCTGGGTCCTGGGATGGACGTTCCGAATTTGAAGCTTCATTCGCTCTTCAACTGGAAGACAAGGTCGCAAAGCCGAGTCGCATGTGTCGTCTCCCAGTTGGCATCGCCGGTGTCCTGCACCGAGCTACTGCTCCAAGGACTCAGCCATCCGTCTATCTAGCCGGATCTTGGGTGTCCTCTGTCAATGTCTGAGGGTGCTTCTGGTTCGGCACCACCTGATGGGGAAGAGCCACCCTTGCAACATGTCGGCATGGAAACAATCTCGGCACGGCTTGCACGGACAATTCGCATCGTTGCGATTTCCTGTAGTTTTACGCGGAAGATCTGGAATATCGTTGGCCCTGCAGGTCGTGGTAGCAGTGAAACCGTGGCAGCCGCAGCATAAACCGCAGTAAAAGCAGGAAGTGGTTATGGGGCCATGGCTGTGGTACGTGGTGGTGGTGGGCAATGGAAGAAATTCTGAGTTGGGGGCTGTCCTCCATACTGAACCGGTTTTACATCACTTCACAGCAGCACTTTGCATCTTTGCAGCACTGCGCGAGGACCGCACCTTGGCCTGGTAGGGCGCCTTAGGTGTGAAGAGGTTCCACGGGATCTCCTTGCCATGGATCACCTGCACATGCTAGCTTCTGTGATGGCGACGCTGGTGATAGTGAGTTCCGTAAGACCTCATGTTGAGGGCTTCCCCGCCTTCACACCCTTCTTCTTCACCGCTGCAGCCCTGCAGGCCGTGACCGCGGCCTGGCGAGAGCTCACCGACCGTCAGATCGAGACCCCTTTCGAGGAGTATCGGGTCCTAATGCAAGCAAAGGATAGAGGAAGCAATCACGTCAGACTTTCTTCTCCTATGCATTCCCGCAAGTGAGACTTGTGCTGAAGCAGCCCACCGTCGTGCACAGTCGGACTCTGAGGCCAAGGCCGCCGCCACCCCGGCTCCCATGAGCGCAGAAGGCGCAGCGCTGCCGAAGGCAGCGCCCTGAGGAGCCTGTTGCCAGCTGAATTTGTACATATCTAAACCGTCTACTAGACACGTTATAGTTACTTTTCGGTGACCGGATCTCGCTGTAACTCAAGCGAGAGGAGTAAGGGAGCGGGGCAGAGGCTCGAGACCTAAGTGCAGCTATGCCTGAGTTGGACGCTGCTATGCGCGTTCGAAACACTCCCTACTCGCAGCCGGAGCACCCCGGATTGCATTTAAAAGCCGTGCTCCAGTGCGATTGGAACCAACACCCGAAATCATCTTCGTCCTAGTATGTGTTCATATTTCTTTTTGCTCCGTGCCTGGGAGGCGCCGCGCAGGGTTCGAGGGGCGCGCGCCTCCGGCGAGGTGCCTGCAGTCGGGTCAAGATTCTGTCTGCCCTCCTGAGCCGCGTAGCAGAAACGCCGTAGGACCGCAGGAGCTGCAAGGAGCTGCAAGCATCGTTTCTGGTGTACTTGTTAAGTTAGGTGCAGGGGCTAACAGCACCATAGAACCTGCGCCAGACGGCCCTGTATGTCTAGGAGCTGCCTGGTGCCAAGAACGCACATCCACCCAGCGCAGCAGCGCCGAGCACCGCCTTTCTTGAAGCAAAATCGCAGAAGGGATTTGCACGAGGTCTCAGTTGTGAACCCGGCTTATGGCAATGGCAGCGAAACTCTAGGCCCCAAAGCCCCCAACTGCACAGCACCTTCTGCCAAGAGGCGGAGAGGGCGACAGGCTGAGACATGGCTCCGATGATGGGAGGGCTTTGAGCAAGCGATTTGAAGCTGAAAAATGCTTCAGTCATTCCAGGTGCTCGCTCAAGGACTCTGGCACCCTCACCCGGGGAGCCCCAAAGATCCCTCATGAGAAGCCCCTGTCCGCGGCTGGGCCTGCGCAGCTCGCGCTCCACCTCTCGGACAGCAGCTAAGGTCAAGAAGCGAGGGGCCAGGGGTTCAGTCGTCGAAGGCAGTTGGCCCTGGCAGTTTTCACTTCGGTGTGAGATCGGATACTTATTCTTGCTTGGAGCTGAGTGTCCGGTCTGGACTCTTGCATATTCCATTTGTCAGCGTGCCCACAATGAGCAAGCCTTGGCATGCAGCTGTTCAGGAGCTAGCATGGGAAGTGTGTTTAGTCTATACAACTGCACACCTTTTCTGTGGCACTTTGCTTCTCCACAGTGCCTGCTCGCGTGCTGCTCGGGAATCGGCCATGTCCTGTGGCGGCAGCTGGAAACTCTGAGAAATATGGTGCAGTCGCTTCATTAGTACATGCGCCGACACCTACCCACCCATAATGGCAAACGGTCAAATCAACACACGGGCCTTCAAACACCTGTTATGCTTTTGCGGGTGCTCAAGGTATTCATAGATGCGAACATACCCACACCATGTGTGGCCAGATAGACACAGACAGGCAGGCAGGCAAACAGACAAGCAGGCGGACAGACTAACATGCCCTACATGCCTGACATACCTTACTTACTTAATTACATGCATACACCGCCCATGCATGCACCCACAAATGCACCGAGGCGTGTGTTGATGTAGGAGCGATCAGCAAAGCGCCGGTCTGCGGTGCTTGATACACTGTAAACCGTGCGTACTGCTCACGGTCGGTTCGCTGCGTCCTGAATGAAACGGCTACGGCACAAGTCATGCTTGGAAGTGTACATGGCCCCCGAGGCTTGTTGGAAGGACCAGCCACTCCATTGCGACGCACCACTCCGCAAAAAGCTACCAGTCGTCACATCCCAGCACTGAACATGCGAACCTAGAACGAGCAAACAACAATTTAGTGACAAAATGCAGTGCAGCGTTTCTGCACAGCTCCGGAACCATTTGAAGCGGCCCCTGCCTGCTCCAGCCGTGGCATGTCAACGTAGAGCAGGGAGCACTCCTTGTGTGTCTCTGTGGCTAATGTGGGCAAGCGAGAAGACACGGTTCCCGCATTAGGATTTTGACCGCGATGCGTCCTGCTCCACGACGACGCCCAGAACATCTGGATTCTTTGCACTGACCTTGCAGTTCTGCAGGTGAACCCCTGAGGTGGAGCCTTCAGATAGAGTATGCAGTATGCATCATCTTTGTTCGACACCTCGCTCTTCGGGGGTCTTTTGAAAATGGCATATGCGAGCGAGGTGTAGCTAAGACGAGTTTCTGGAAACACACAGCCGCAGCCCTGGCGAGCATCTCGGAGAGTTAAGCACAAGTGCACCACACACCCGTAAAACAACTGCGCACCCCGCGATTTTAGAGGACTGATACGTAACCAGTATACGTAACATTGCGACAGCTAGGGCAGGCCCACCGAAGCTTTTTTTGGCATTAGCAAACGAAGCTCCGAAGATTCGCGCCTGCTCCGCGGCAAATTCAAGCTCAAGCCGACTAGAAGCCAAAGACTACCAGGAAGGGCAGGCACCCAACGGACCGGGACCGGGATGGAAGAAGGCTAAGGTCGGAGACTGCAGCAGGCCCTGCGGTCCGCAAGAGCCAGGGCCGCCAAGGTGGCCAGGAGGCGGCGGGGCGGCGAGGAGCAACTTGGGCTCGGCCTCGGGCGGTGGAACGGCGCCAGCCGCGCTTTCTTCCCAAAGAACAATCTGGAGCCTGGAGATGTCCGCTGTTGCCGAGTCGGGCAGCGGAGGTACCGCTGGGATCTTCGAAGAGCGCGGACGCTTCTTGCTTTGTGGACGGACTCCCTGCGATGGGCCTCCAGTCCTTGCCGCATTCCTGAAGTCTGCCACCGTTGATGGCTTCGGAAGGGGCGGTGCAGTTGACGGCGCGACCGCTCGGGCTTCCGGGATTGCAACCTCGCCTGGTAACGGGTCGTCTGAACTTACAGAAATTACCCCGTCGTTCAGCTCGGCATGCTCCTCCCTTTGCTTTTGAGCAATGTCCAGTGCCTTCCTCATGGATTCAGCCTCCCTGGGCCGCTTGATTGAACGGGGAAAAGTAGCACATGCCTGGAGCATGTGACGCTTTGCTTCTTCCCACTTCCAAAACATAGCCTGGCAGCCACAACCTAGGCAAGCATAGCCATTGAATATCGAGGTGTTCAGCTGATCTGATGGCTTTCCTGTCGGAGGAGCTGCTGGAGGAGCAGTAGCAGTCAAGGGCTCGATGGTCGGGGCTCCCTGGGACTTTCCATCTTGCCGTACATCGCCGTCTGCATCACCATCGTTGTTCAGCTCGGGGTTGTCTTCTCTCTGCTTTCGACCCACTTCCCGTGGCTTCCTCGGCGCTGAGTCATGTGCATTCAGAAAAATGAATCCATCGTCCTTGAGCTCGGGATGGTCTTCCCTGTGCTTGCGACCAATGTCCAGTGCCTTCCTGATGGATTCAACCTGCTTTGGCCGCTTTGCTGAACGGGGAAGAGCCCTACACTCGTGATGCATGTGACGCTTTGCCTCGTCCCACTTCCAAAACAGCTTCTGGCAGAAGGGAGCCATGCAAGCATAGCCGTTGAATATCAAAGTATCCAGCCGCTGGGCCATGGCGCATGTCCATGTAGCGTTTGTGTGGGCTTCAGCGCCTCGTGAAACTGTAGGGATATGCGTACATGCCTACATTTTCGCAACCAGAAGTTAGGTCAGTGAGGTCTTGTGGTTCCAGGGAAGCCACTGCAGGTACGACGGAAGCAAGCCCTCGGTCCCATCCGCACACTTTCACTGCCCTGACCAACATCAAAACAGCCCTGTCATCTTGAAACATTCTCTGTTTCATGCATTAGCTGGCGAAGGGGCAGGGGTTAAAATGAACGGCTAAGCTCGTAAAGTCTTCTTTGGGAGCACAAACCCAGCGACGCCCAAATTTGTCCAGGCCTCGGGAAAGCCTCCAGCTCATGGGCCCTTGCAACCGAACGAAACTCTGACCGCAACCTGAGCTGTCCCCATACCCTCAAGCGTGCAGCAAAACTCATCCACTTGGGTGGCCGCCACGCCGCCCTTGTGCAGCTTCTCCCCTGGGAGTGACGAGTCACGTCTCGAGGCTTGGGGCACCCGAGCGCAGAAAAAAAGCATTCATCGCGAACGCAAAACATCCCGTCCGGCCTTCAGGCAAGCCTGGCTTGGCGATGCTGACCTCCGGACTTCGACGATTTTTTATTTGATTGCAACGCCTTCGCCGGTCTTCCGGGATTCTAGAACTCTAGGCTTCTTCTTGTGCTACATAAACGCACTCAAGAGTTGCCGGCACGCGGGAGAATGCTTAGGGAGCTAAACCGGGGTCGCGTGGCGTGGATGTGCGGCCTCGAGAAACTTCCAACAGGTTTCGGGATGATTTGGAAGCCATTCAATCTGCGAAGCTGTCACTGCACCTTCGCAAGGGTCCCTCTTGTCTTTACAGCATCTTCGGTCTGTGCTTCTTGCCTTGCCACTCAGCAGCAATACGAGCCTGAGCGGGTGGTTGACTTTCGAGTATGCGAGTCGTACTTGAATTGGGACGCTGACGCTGTGGAGGTGCTAAGACCGAGTCCATCAAACTCCAATGCCCTGTCACCCTAACCCGAACATCCCAAACTCGAAACCACTTCGAATCCAACCGCCATTGCAACGTCACAAGCACGATTGCCTATGAGCTTCACGTCCTGTGCTCATGGCGGGCACTCTGCTTCGAGGACGCTGTCCTTGGGTCACGTGTGCAGCTGTTGCAGGGGCTGGCTCTTGAATGGTGTGGCTTAGGTTGTACTCGGTTCTGTCCATCTTGTCTCCCACATCTGCTTCTGCACTTGCTTGCCTCGAAGTCACGCTGGGGCCCATGCACAAAGCTCGCTGAACCTCTGCATGGGCTTAGGCCCGGCTTTATAACTGATTACGGTCGAGGGACCTGAATGCGAGTCAAACGATACCCAAACTTCACACTCTATACAAGACACGTGGCGTAGCACGTGAAAGCGAGGATTGGACTATTGGATAAAAGAGGCAAGTGTGCCCGGGATTCGCGATTGGAAGGCGGCGTGGGGCTGCCCGAAGCAGTGTGTGTTCCCAAGATTCGCGAGGGAGGGCTTGGAACGGCAGCATCCAAAATTCACAAACAAAGTCCGAGCAGTGAATTCACGAGGGAGGCGCGACCGGCAAGCTGTGTGCAGCGGGAGGACACCCCGCAGCAAAGAGTGTATCCAACATGCAGTGCGGGCAGGCTCGTCTGCCAAAGATTCGCGATGAAAGCAGAGTGTACCCAAGATTGGCGAGAAGGCACTGTGAGCGGCCGAGTCTACCCAAGATTCGCGATGAAAAACTTCGAAGGCACTGCGGGCAGGCTGCCTGCAGCACCGAGCTTACCCAAGATTCGCGATGAAAAGCTTGGAAGGCACTGCGGGCAGGCTGCCCGCAGCACGGAGTGTACCCAAGATTCACGATGAAAAGCGTAGAAGGCACTGCGGGCAAGCTGCCTGCAGCACCATGTGTACCCAAGATTCGCGATGAACAGCTTGGAAGGCACTGCGGGCAGGCTGCCCGCAGCACCAAGTCTACGCAAGATTCGCTCGCGATCAAACACTTGGAAGGCAAAGCACTGCCGGCAGGCTGCCCGCAGAACCGAGTGTACCCAAAATTCGAGTGTACCGGCAGGCTGCCCGCAGCACCGAGTGCACCCAAGATTCGCGATGAAAAGCTTGGAAGGCACTGCGGGCTAGCAGCCCGCAGCACCGAGTGGACCCAAGATTCGCGATGAACAGCTTGGAAGGCACTGCGGGCAGGCTGCCCGCAGCACCGAGTCTACCCAAGATTCGCTCGCGATCAAAAGCTTGGGGAGGCAAAGCACTGCCGGCAAGCTGCCCGCAGAACCGAGTGTACCCAAAATTCGAGTGTACCGGCAGACTGCCCGCAGCACCGAGTGTACCCAAGATTCGCGATGAAAAGCTTGGATGGCGCTGGGGGCAGGCTGCCCGCAGCGCTCAAGATTCGCGCTGAAAAGCTTAGAAGGCACTGAGGGCAGGCTGCCTGCAGCACCCAAGATTCGCGATGAAAAGCTTGGAAGGCACTGCGGGCAGGCTGCCCGCAGCACCGAGTCTACCCAAGATTCGCTCGCGATCAAAAGCTTGGAAGGCAAAGCACTGCCGGCAGGCTGCCCGCAGCACCGAGTGTACCCAAGATTCGCGATCAAAAGCTTGGAAGGCAAAGCACTGCCGGCAGCCTGCCCGCAGAACCGAGTGTACCCAAGATTCGCGATGAAAAGCTTCGAAGGCACTGCCAGCAGGCTGCCTGCAGCACCGAGTGTAACCAAGATTCGCGATGAAAAGCTTGGAGGCACTGCGGGCGGGCTGCCCGCAGCACCGGGTGTACCCATGTTCGCGATGAAAAGCTTGGAAGGCACTGCGGGCAGGCTTCCCGCAGCACCGAGTCTACCCAAGATTCGCGATGAAAAGCTTGGAAGGCACTGCGGGCAGCCTGCCCGCAGCATCGAGGGTACCCAAGTTCGCGATGAAAAGCTTGGAAGGCACTGCGGGCGGGCTGCCCGCAGCACCGAGTGTACCCAAGATTCGCGATCAAAAGCTTGGAAAGCACTGCGGGCAGGCTGCCCGCAGCACCGAGTGTACCCACGTTCGCGATGAAAAGCTTGGAAGGCACTGCGGGCAGGCAGCCCGCAGCACCGAGTGTACCCAAGATTCGCGATGAAAAGCTTGGAAGGCACTGCGGGCAGGCTCCCCGCAGCACAGAGTGCACCCAAGATTCGCGATCAAAGCTTGGAAGGCAAAGCACTGCCGGCAGGCTGCCCGCAGAACCGAGTGTATCCAAGATTCGAGTGTACCCAAGATTCGCGATGAAAAGCTTCGAAGGCACTGCGGGCAGCCTGCCCGCAGCACAGACTGTACCAACGATTCGCCATGAAAAGCTTGGAAGGCACTGCGGGCGGGCTGCCCGCAGCATCGAGGGTACCCAAGTTCGCGATGAAAGGCTTGGAAGGCACTGTGGGCAGGTTGCCAGCAGCACCGAGTGCGCCCAAGATTCGCGATGAAAAGCTTCGAAGGCACTGCGGGCAGGCTGCCTGCAGCACCGAATGTACCCAAGATTCGCGATGAAAAGCTTGGAAGGCACTGCGGGCAGGCTGCCCGCAGCACCGAGTGTATCCAAGATTCGCGATCAAAAGCTTGGAAGACTGCGGGCAGGCTGCCCGCAGCACCGAGTGTACCCAAGATTCGCGATGAAAAGCTGGGATGCGGGCAGGCTGCCCACAGCACAACCTGTACCCAAGCTTCGCGATGAAAAGCTTGTAGGCACTGCCGGCAGTCTGCCTGCAGCACCGAGTGTATACCCAAGATTGGCGAAAAGGCACTTCGGGGCAGATTGCCCGCAGCACCGAGTGTACCCAAGATCCGCGATGAAAAGCTTGGAAGGCACTGCGGGCTGCCTGCCCGCAGCACGGACTGTACCCAAGATTCGCGATGAGAAGCTTGGAAGGTACTGCGGGCGGGCTGCCCGCAGCACCGAGTGTACCCAAGATTCGCGATCAAAAGCTTGGAAGGCAAAGCACTGCCGGCAGGCTGCCCGCAGCACCGAATGCACCCAAGATTCGGTCAAAAGCTTGCAAAGCACTGCGGGCAGGCTGCCCGCAGCACCGAGTGTACCCAAAATTCGAGTGTACCCAAGATTCGCGATGAAAAGCTTGGAAGGCACTGTGGGCAGGCTGCCCGCAGCACCGAGTGTACCCAAGATTCGCGATCAAAAGCTTGGAAGGCAAAGCACTGCCGGCAGGCTGCCCGCAGAACCGGGTGTACCCAAGATTCGCGATGAAAAGCTTCGAAGGTACTGCGGGCAAGCTGCCCGCAGCACCGAGTGTACCCAAGATTCGCGATGAAAAGCTTGGCAGGCACTGCGGGCAGGCTCCCCGCAGCACGGAGTGTCCCCAAGATTCGCGATGAAAAGCTGGGAAGGCACTGTGGGCAGGTTGCCTGCAGCACCGAGTGTGCCCAAGTTTCGCGATGAAAAGCTTGGAAGGCCTTGCGGGCAGGCTGCCTGCAGCACCGAATGTACCCAAGATTCACGATGAAAACCTTGGAATGCACTGCGGGCAGGCTGCCCGCAGCACCGAGTGTACCCAAGATTCGCGATGAAAAGCTTGGAAAGCACTGCGGGCAGGCTGCCCACAGCACAAACTGTACCCAAGCTTCGCGATGAAAAGCTTGGACGGCACTGCCGGCAGCCTGCCTGCAGCACCGAGTGTACCCAAGATTCGGGATGAAATGCTTGGCAGGCACTTCGGGTAGGCTGCCTGCAGCACCGAGTGTATACCCAAGCTTGGCGAAAAGGCACTTGGGGGCAGATTGCCCGTAGCACCGACTGTAGCCAAGATTCGCGATGAAAAGCTTGAAGGCACTGCGGGCAGGCTGCCCGCAGCACCGAATGTACCCGAGATTCGCGATGCAAAGCTTGGAAGGCACTACCGGCAGGCTGCCCGCAGCACCGAGTGTACCCAAGATTCGCGATGAACAGCTTGGAAGGCACTGCGGGCAGCCTGCCCGCAGCACTGAATGTACCCAAGATCGCGATGAAAAGCTTGGAGGGGAGACTGCCCGCAGCACCGAGTGTATCCAAGATTCGCGAAGAAAAGCTTGGAAGGCGCTGCGGGCTGGCTGCCCGTAGCGCCCAAGATTCGCGATGAAAAGCTTAAAAAGCACTGCGGGCAGGCTGCCTGCAGCACCCGAGATTCGAGATGAAAAGCTTGGAAGGCACTGCGGGCAGGCTGCCCGCAAAACGGAGTGTACCCACGTTCGCGATGAAAGTTTGGAAGGCACTGCGGGCAGGCTGCCGGCAGCACCGAGTTTCGAAGGCACTGCGGGCAGGCTGCCTGCAGCACCGAATGTACCCAAGATTCACGATGAAAACCTTGGAATGCACTGCGGGCAGCCTGCCCGCAGCACCGAATGTAACCGAGATTCGCGATGCAAAGCTTGGAAGGCACTGCGGGCAGGCTGCCCGCAGCACCGACTGTATCCAAGATTCGCGATGAACAGCGTGGAAGGCACTGCGGGCAGCCAGCCCGCAGCACCGAATGTACCCAAGATCGCGATGAAAAGCTTGGAAGGCACTGCGGGCAGGCTGCCCGCAGCATCGAGGGTACCCAAGATTCGCGATGAAAAGCTTGGAAGGCACTGCGGGCAGCCTGCCCGCAACACGGACTGTACCCAAGATTCGCGATGAGAAGCTCGGAAGTTACTGCGGGCAGGCTGCCCGCAGCTCCGAGTGTACCCAAGATTCGCGATCAAAAGCTTGGAAGGCAAAGCACTGCCGGCAGGCTGCCCGCAGCACCGAATGCACCCAAGATTCGGTCAGAAGCTTGCAAAGCACTGCGGGCAGGCTGCCCGCAGCACCGAGTGTACCCAAGATTCGCGATCAAAAGCTTGGAAAGCAAAGCACTGCCGGCAGGCTGCCCGCAGAACCGAGTGTACCCAAGATTCGCGATGAAAAGCTTCGAAGGCACTGCGGGCGGGCTGCGCGCAGCACGGAGTGTACCCAAGATTCGCGATGAAAATCTTGGAAGGCACTGCGGGCAGGCTGCCCTTAGCACCTTGGGCACAAGATTGGCGATCAAAAGCTTGGAAGGCACTGCGGGCAACATGCCCGCAGCACCGACTGTAACCAAGATTCGCGATAAAAAGCTTGGAATGCACGGCGGGCAGGCTGCCCAAAGCACCGAGTGTACCCAAGATTCGCGATGAAAAGCTTGGAAGGCACTGCGGGCAGGCTGCCCGCAGCACCGAGTGCACCCAAGATTCGCGATCAAAAGCTTGGAAAGCAAAGCACTGCCGGCAGGCTGCCCGCAGAACCGAGTGTATCCAAGATTCGAGTGTACCCCAGATTCGCGATGAAAAGCTTCGAAGGCACTGCGGGCAGGCTGCCCGCAGCACCGAGTGTACCCAAGATTCGCGATGAAAAGCTTGTAAGGCACTGCGGGCAGGCTGCCCGCAGCACGGAGTGTGCCCAAGATTCGCGATGAAAAGCTGGGAAGGCACTGTGGGCAAGTTGCCTGCAGCACCGAGTGTGCGCGAAGTTTCGCAATGAAAAGCTTGGAAGGCACTAAGGGCAGGCTGCGCGCAGCACCGAATGTACCCAAGATTCTCGATGAAAAGCTTGGAAGGCACTGCGGGCAGGCTGCCTGCAGCACCGAGTGTACCCAAGATTTGCGATGAAAAGCTTGGAAAGCACTGCGGGCAGCCTGCCCACAGCACAAACTGTACCCAAGCTTGGCGATGAAAAGCTTGGACGGCACTGCCGGCAGCCTGCCTGCAGCACCGACTGTACCCAAGATTCGGGATGAAAAGCTTCGAAGGCACTGGCGGGCAGGCTGCCCGCAGCACCGAGTGTACCCAAGCTTCGCGATGAAAAGCTTGGACGGTACTGCCGGCAGCCTGCCTGCAGCACCGAGTGTACCCAAGATTCGGGATGAAATGCTTGGAAGGCACTTCGGGTAGGCTGCCTGCAGCACCGAGTGTATACCCAAGCTTAGCGAAAAGGTACTTCGGGGCAGATTGCCCGCAGCACCGAGTGTACCCAAGACCCGCGAGCAAAAGCTTGGAAGGCACTGCGGGCAGGCTGCCTGCAGCACCGACTGTAGCCAAGATTTGCGACGAAAAGCTTGGAAGGCACTGCGGGCAGGCTGCCCGCAGCACCGAATGTACCCGAGATTCGCGATGCAAAGCATGGAAGGCACTGCGGGCAGGCTGCCCGCAGCACCGAGTGTACCCAAGATTCGCGATGAACAGCTTGGAAGGCACTGCGGGCAGCCTGCCCGCAGCACTGAATGTACCCAAGAACGCGATGAAAAGCTTGGAGGGCAGACTGCCCGCAGCACGAACTGTATCCAAGATTCGCGAAGAAAAGCTTGGAAGGCGCTGCGGGCTGGCTGCCCGCAGCGCCCAAGATTCGCGATCAAAAGCTTAGAAAGCGGCAGACTGCCCGCAGAACCGCGTGTACCTAAGATTCGAGTGCACCCAAGATTCGCGGTGAAAAGCTTGGAAAGCACGCCGGGCAGGTTGCCCGCAACACCGAGTGTACCCAAGACTCGCGACGTAAAGCTTGGAAGGCACTGCGGGCAGGCTGCCCGCAAAACGGAGTGTACCCAAGATTCGAAATGAAAAGCTGGGAAGGCACTGTGGGCAGGTTGCCTGCAGCACCGAAGTGTGCCCAAGATTCGCGATGAAAAGCTTGGACGGCACTGCGGGCAGGCTGCCCACAGCACAAACTGTACCCAAGCTTCGCGATGAAAAGCTTGGACGGCACTGCCGGCAGCCTGCCTGCAGCACCGAGTGTACCCAAGATCGCGATGAAAAGCTTGGAGGGGAGACTGCCCACAGCACCGAGTGTATCCAAGATTCGCGAAGAAAAGCTTGGAAGGCACTGCGGGCAGGCTGCCCGCAGCACCGAGCGTACCCAAGATTCGCGATGAAAACCTTGGAAGGCGCTGCGGGCTGGCTGCCCGCAGCGCCCAAGATTCGCGATGAAAAGCTTAAAAAGCACTGCGGGCAGGCTGCCTGCAGCACCCAAGATTCGAGATGAAAAGCTTCGAAGGCACTGCGGGCAGGCTGCCCGCAGCACCGAGTGTACCCACGTTCGCGATGAAAAGCTTGGAAGGCACTGCGGGCAGGCTGCCGGCAGCACCGAGTTTCGAAGGCACTGCGGGCAGGCTGCCTGCAGCACCGAATGCACCCAAGACTCACAATGAAAACCATGGAATGCACTGCGGGCAGCCTGCCCGCAGCACCGAATGTAACCGAGATTCGCGATGCAAAGCTTGGAAGGCACTGCGGGCAGGCTGCCCGCAGCACCGAGTGTATCCAAGATTCGCGATCAAAAGCTTGGAAGGCACTGCGGGCAGCCTGCCCGCAGCACCGAATGTACCCAAGATCGCGATGAAAAGCTTGGAAGGCACTGCGGGCAGCCTGCCCGCAGCATCGAGGGTACCCAAGATTCGCGATGAAAAGCTTGGAAGGCACTGCGGGCAGCCTGCCCGCAACACGGACTGTACCCAAGATTCGCGATGAGAAGCTCGGAAGGTACTGCGGGCAGGCTGCCCGCAACACCGAGTGTACCCAAGATTCGCGATCAAAAGCTTGGAAGGCAAAGCACTGCCGGCAGGCTGCCCGCAGCACCGAATGCACCCAAGATTCGGTCAAAGGCTTGCAAAGCACTGCGGGCAGGCTGCCCGCAGCACCGAGTGTACCCAAGATTCGCGATGAAAAGCTTGGAAGGCACTGCGGGCAGGCTGCCCGCAGCACAGAGTGTACCCAAGATTCGCGATCAAAAGCTTGGAAAGCAAAGCACTGCCGGCAGGCTGCCCGCAGAACCGAGTGTACCTAAGATTCGCGATGAAAAGCTTCGAAGGCACTGCGGGCAGGCTGCGCGCAGCACGGAGTGTACCCAAGATTCGCGATGAAAAGCTTGGAAGGCACTGCGGGCAGGCTGCTCGCAGCACCGAGTGTACCCAAGATTTGCGATGAAAAGCTTGGACGGGCTGCCCGCAGTGCCGAGTCTACCCAAGATTTGCGATGAAAAGCTTGGAAGGCACTGCTGGCGGGCTGCCCGCAGCACCGAGTGTACCCAAGATTCGCGATGACAAGCTTGGAAGGCACTGCGGGCAGCCTGCCCGCAGCACCGAGTGCACCCAAGATTCGCAATGAAAAGCTTGCAAGACACTGAGGGTAAGTTGGCACTGCGGGCGGGCTGCAAGCAGCACGGAGTGTGCCCAAGATTCGCGATGAAAAGCTTGGAAGGCACTGCGGGCAGGCTGCCCTTAGCACCTTGGGCACCAGATCGGCGATCAAAAGCTTGGAAGGCACTGCGGGCAACATGCCCGCAGCACCGACTGTAACCAAGATTGCGCGGAGGTTGGGTCGCGTATTGGGCTCACTTTTTGTCTTGACACTCAAAAGAGGGCTGCGGTAGTCGCTTGCACTCAGGTTAAGCACAGTTGGCTCAAACCCTCTGGTCTCTACATTGCAGCTACTTACCTAGGTTTCCTAGTGTAGCCTACAAAAATCTCGCACCCCCCTTAGAGGTAGGGGTTTGAGAAAGCACCTCCCACGGGGCATCCCGCAGTCGGAGGGTGAGACGCCCCTGGTAGGGCGGAGCGTCCCGCGCACAGGGCTGGCAGCCGAAAGGCTCGCCCTGCGGTGCTACCCGCTAGGGGCCTCTTACGGTGGAGGCACCCACTGGCGGGAGTTGTTCACCGCACTGCCGGGCTTGGTGCTCTGGTGCCCGTTGCGGCAGTGGAGACACACCCTGTGTCTGATTGTTGCCCCTTCCATGAATGGGCAACCTCGCTGTTGGCCATGGTACCGGCGCACGACGCGGCCGGTGGCCACTTGAAAGGCGAACCCGGTCCAAAGGAACTCGGAGTTCTGAGGATCTGCTGCGCAGTGGCAGCGAAAGCCGATCAGGATTTGATCCGGCGGGACGGAGCTCAGCCCATTGCAGTTGGTGAAAAGATGAATCTTGTCACCACGGGCTGTCTCGTAGAGATGCTCGTCGTCCCCCGAAAGGGGTTCCGGTCCCCTGCGCCTGCGCCGCACTCTTGGTGCAGCGGGCGGCGGTGGTGGTGGCGCGTCTGCCACAGGGGGCGGACCTGGGGTCCGCTCGCCCTCAGGCTCTGGCTCTTGAGCCCCCCTGGGCTGCTGCCCACCTCGCCTGGTTTGGCTTCTTCTTCTGGCCCAGCCAGATCTCAGTGGCCCTTTGAGCTGCACGCGGCGGCTCTTCGGCACGCTCGGCGTGGTGCTCGATCTCATCCTCGGGCTCCGGCTCCTGCCTGTCACGTCTGCACCTGCAGAGCCAGGAGACTAAACCCCAAAGCATCCACAGGAAGGCCAGGAAGCCTAGGGCCGCGAAGCCGAGCACCAGCTCTGCGAAGTCGTGCCCTTGGGCCTTGGCAGGTCGTACCTGCAGCGCCACGATTGTGGCCATGAGCGCCGAGCTTGCAAGCTTGGTCGGCGGTCTCATTTTCCAGGGGCTTGCCTGGATCGCCTTGATCGTGCCCTTTTGGGCCAGAGCCTCGGTGGCGCCTGCGACCGCATCGAGGTCCACCATGCCTATGGAGGGCAGGGATTGCCGCACCTCCGGTCCAGTCTTCGCGTGCTTGGTAGCGAAGTTTGCCGGATTTTCGGTTCCCTTAACTTTTCTCAGTTCGAGAAGTTTGGCTCTGAGCGCACCTTGTACATAGAATTCTGCAACTTCCAGGTGTCTCAACTTAGACCCTGGTCCTATGCGTTTGGCGGCTCCGATCGAAGCTGCGGAGTCGGCCCAGAGCCGCGGCAAGCCGCAGGCTAGGGCGAAGTCTTTCTCCGCTAGCTCTCGTAGGAAGACGGCCTCCCTTGCTGCTCGCGACACTCCCCGGATCTCCGCGTCTCCGCTGGAGGTGGCTGGGAGGCCGTGCTGTGTCTGGCAGCTTGTCTGGATGACTGCTCCCCGGAGACAGGCAACTATGTTGTCTGTGCTCCTTCTCGTTTCTGGGCACCCTGCCCAGTCGGAGTCGGAGTAGACCTCCAAGTTCAGAAGGGCTGTGCTCTTGGACGCGGGGTCCAGCACAACTACCCTTCCAAACCGCGGGGTTGCCCGCAGGTATCGCGCGAGAGTTTCCGCAGCGAGCCAGTCGCAGACCCTGGGGTTCTGCATTCTTCGCGCCAGCTCTTTCACGGCGAACTGTATGTCTCGCCTGTCCGCCGACAGGTAGATAGCACTACCCACGGCGCTGCGGAACCTCGCGGCGTCACCCGCAGAGAGCTCCTCGACCTTGGTCAGGTCTAGAGGTCTGCTATGCACGGTCCCCTTGTCTTTTGGACCGATGCCCAGCTGCTCGCACACATTCTCTGCGTGCTTGCTGTCGGGCAGAGTGAGGATAGAGTCCTCTGTGCGCACCTTGGTCCTTCCCAGGACCTCCACCGCTGTGCCCGGCTCTTCCAGTTCTCCCACCGTTATCTCACAGTGCGTCGGAAGGTCCACCTCCGTGAACTTCAGCACTGCGGCCTTGGGGCCTGCGACACGGATGTCGTCGATGTGGTGGAGAAGGATTAGGCCGGACCGGCGGTCTAGGTACACGCACGGGTCCTTCACGCCCCGCTGGAAGTCGTAGTCCTTGGCTAGCTTGCCGGTGAGGACTTCTTCCAGCTCGTCCCTGTAGACGGAACCAGCCGTTCTTCGGCCGTAAAGGTTGCCGTCCACTCGGAACACAAACTCCCGGAAGTGGTCTCGGTACCACTGCTGGTCCTTTACAGGCTGCTCCAAGACCCATTGGTCAAAGAGCTCGCGCCACTCCACAGGCGCGTGCATGTAGACCGGGCGGCCTTCCGCCGCACCGCGGTCCTTCCCTATGAGGAAGGCGGCCACAATATCCAGAGACCTTGTGACCCACCCCTCGTTGTGTAGCGCTGCTACCTCAAGTAGGGAGTGACTCTCGGGCGTTGGCGTTGGGACGAAAACGTCCAAGCCAGCTTCCTGTTCTGGGCTGTAGCGGGCCTTGACGTCGGCACAGGTACACCTTGACTTGTACCGTCCTTTGTCGCACTTGTCGACACTTTGCCCTGAACAGCTGCGCCCCGCGCGGTACTTCAGACCGCAGCACAGGCGTGAAAGCGCCCCGGTCCCACAGCTTTCTCAGCTGCTCCTTGCGTGCCTGCTCGACCTGCTTGGGGTCGAGCATCCGGTCTAGCAGGTCTGTCACCTGCCCGACCCACGCGTCCCGCTCGCCTTGCGGTTGGTGAGCGGCGGGTCGGCTAAGGCAGCGATGTGCTGCGGCAGCGCGCTTGCTGCGGAAGGTGCTGCCTCCACGTCGGACGGCTCGTAGTCCGGTATTGCTGCGTTGGCCAGCTCCTCGGTAGGGCTGGCGTCCGGGAGCCTGCTGGCCTGCTCGGCCCCTTCGACTAAGAGGGCCTCGTCGTCGGGCCGCGGCCCGTCGCTGAAGAGCCAGGGCTCACCGGGCGGTTCTAGCCGCTCCACTTCCTCGGCCGGCGTGGCCAGAGGGATTGGCACCATCATCGGCTCGCTGCGCTGCTGGCGCTGCGCGGCCAAATCTGGGGTTCCAAGGCAGGCCGCACGCTTTGAGAACGGCTGCCGTCTGGTGCCGGGTTTCCGGCGGAAGTCGCCTGACGCTCCTCACGTTGAGTGCGCAGCTTCGGTTAGCACCACGTGGGAGTCGTCGCGCTCCAGCTTGCCGGCCCAGACCCCTAACAGGTTGGACGAGGTGTCCCACTCTAATGCGGGGTAGTCCGCTCTTAGCTGCGACAGCCAAGTGCGAACCTCACCTGCTAGGTGTGCGTTTCTTCCCTCTAGGGATCCTTGGCTTTGGTGTGACCCGCGAGAAACTTCCCGAAGACGCACCCTAGCAGCTCCAAGCCGGCGGTGGACCGCACGGGCCACAGAGGCTATGGCATTCTCCTGGTCGGCCTGTAGGGTGAACTTGTCGTACCCCAGGCAATCCACCAACTGCTCCACAAGCCCTACGACGTAAGCCGCGTGTCTGCGCCCTTTGTGCGCCACGGGAACTGACAGAGTCCAGCCAGTGGCCCTGTCTGTGAGGTTCAGCACCGTGGCGAGCGACGCTTCTTCCTCAACTTCTTTCCCGTCCCGGCTGTAGAACTGATAATCCATGGTGACAAGCGGCGTCACCGGATCATCTGAGGGCTCGCACCACGCCTGGTAGGGCGTGTGAGTGAGCTCGTGCTCGGCGCGTTCCTGCGCCGTGGGGTTGCGCGGTGCCCTTAGGCCGCGTGGCCTGGAGTCAGGCTGCTCGGCCTGCTCCTCTAGAGGGGCGGGGTTACCCGCAGCCTCCTCCTCTTCAGCAGCTTCGGCCTCTTCGTCGGCTGCTGCTTCTGCTCCGGGATGTAGTCGTAGTGTCCCAGGTCCTTGCCTGGGCTCGGTGGCTCTGCCGCCACCGGTGCCACCCGGTTTGTTGACCCCGGCGGGAGCTCCCGCTCGTAGGGTAGGAGGAACTGTGACCCTCTCTTGAGGATCGAGGCTCGGACGCCGTCGGGCCACAAAATGTGGCTGTCCTCTCGGTGGAGCCAAATGCCCGCACCGGCCTCAATGGCTGATGCTGAGGATTTCGTCCTCTATGTCCTCGGTCACCTCAAAATTGACCTTGCAGGACTGGCGCTCCTCCCCTAAGAGGAGGCTCGGCTGGACACGGCCCTTTGTTTTAAGGCGGCTGTTGTCCACCGAGTAAAGGCTCTTCGGTGGGCCCGCGGGCTGCAGGTCGGGAAACGCCTCGGGCCTGCACACGGACACACACGCCCCGGAGTCCACGAGAAGACTCCCCGACACCTTGAGGATTTTGTCCTCTTCTGGCTCGGTGTCGTGAGGCGGGGCAAACCGCACACCTAAGATGCGGTCGTCGCGCACCTGGCGCACCTGGCCTTTACCGCCAGAGCCGCCAGTGCTTCCTCCAGCTTGGGACGCGGAGGGCCCCGCAGTCGCCAAGGAGGCTGTTGACAACGTTGTGGCCGCGTCGTCGGCCACCTGGGCCACCTGGCCTTTGTTGCCTTTGCCTTTTCCCTTGGCGTTGAACCAGCACTCTTTTACGGTGTGCCCCGTTTTCCAGCAGATGGGGCATCTCTCTTTGCCGTCTCTGCCTCCATGCTGGTTCCCCTTTTTGTCCCCTTTCTTGCCTTTGTGGTCGTGGTCGGCCCTTTTTGTGGTCCTTGTCCCCTTTCTTGCCTTTGTCGCCTTTGCCCTTCCCTTCTTTTCCGTCTCGGTCCCCTATTCTGCCAATGTCCATGGCGTTAGGGTCCCTTCGGGAAGAGGCGGCGTAGCCCGCACTCGGGGTCCAGACCCTTTTGGCTTGCAAGTAGCTCACCACTACTTCCCTCACCTCGGCATAAGTCGAAAGACTCGCCGCGTGCATAGCGAGGTGTTGCCGAAGAGCGTTGGGGCTCTCGGTCACCAGCACTGCCCGCAGATCTTCGTCTGCTAGGGCGCGCCCTGCGCCATACTCGGAGGCGTAGCGGTCCACGTCTGCCTCCCATTCCTGCAGAGCCAAGGAGAAGTCGCTCTCCTTTGGCGGGAACTTCGGCATCAGCAGGGTCCGCCTCCAGGTGAGGTTCTTGGACTCGTTCTCTGGGTTGTGCTCCTGCCACAGGAGACGCCAGAGCTCGAACCCATTTTGGCCCTTCACTCCGCGCGCCAGCTTTACAGCTGTGGCGGAGTCCTGGGTCCAGCTGCCCAGCATGCCGAAGAGGCGGACGCTAAGGGTCCGCACTTCCTCGGTCATGGTTGCCATTTGGAGTGGCACCTTGCACTTTCGAGCCACCTCCAGCTCAGCTGGATACCTGGTGTCTACGACCGCCAGGTAGGTCTCTGCTTGAAAGGCAAAGCGCTCCCAGTCGTCTCGCCCCTTAAGGGAGGTTGGGAGTTGCATGCTCTTGAGCAAGTGCCCTCCACCGCTCGCCTGCGACGCAGGGGCGGGTGCCGCCGTAGCGACTGCCGCCGTAGCGGCTGCTGCAGCTAGGCCCTGTTGTCTCTGGGCCGGCAGCTCGCCAATCGCAGCCTGCAGCTGCTGCGCTTGGCTCTCCAACAACCCCCTAAGGGTTGCCACTTCCCCGCGCAGAGCCTCGACCACGGGGTCGCCCTGCGGAGGCGGATAAGCCGGCTGCTGGCTCATCCCTTGAAGCGTCGAAGATAGCCTGACTGATCTCGTCCAGCAAGGTCAGGGCTTCTCCGTACTGCTCCGCCAGCTCTGGGTTTCCTTCCCAGGGGGCTCTCGGCCTGTTGCGCGCTGCGTGCCTCAGTCCGTTGAGGAACTGGCACGGCCCTTGGCCCTCGGAGCTCTCTTCGGACTCCTCTCCCTCTTCCTCACCGCTGGCTGGTGAGGTGGGCTCTTGCTCCTCCTCTGGAGCTTCCTCCCGAGGCGCGGGAGGTACCGCACTGCTGGCCCTGGCTGTGCGGCCTTGGGTTCCTCCCGAAGCGGAGGCGGTGGCCCAAGCCAAGGCGGCGGCGCCTTTACCGTTGGGGCCTTCGCTGCCGGAGCGCCTTTTCTTGAGCGCGGCCTTCGGTGAGGCCTCAGGCTTTGCCTCCTCGGCTGGCTCTACGGCCGCCTCTGCGGAGGCAGGCGGGGCGACCCGCGCTGCCGGCTCCTCCTTCTTAGCAGGGACGGCCCCGCTAGAAGAGGAAGCTGCAGCAGCAGCGGGCGGGGCTTCCCGCTCTCCTTCGGAGTCGCTTCCCCCGAAGTCTGGTGTGTCTTCTCCAGGCGCTGGGCCCGTGAAGACTGGCACCCTAACCGGTGCAGTGTCCAAGGAGGACTCTGAGCTGCTTGGGCTCTGTACCTCCTGGCCGGCACCTGCAGGAGTCTGCTCCGGGGTGCGCGGCTCTGGGATATCAGTCCCCGGGCCCTCTACGAGGACGACCGGGTCTGTACCCTCTCTTTCGCGCCTTTCAGCGCCGCGGGCCTCGCGGTTGGCGCGGGCCGCTTGGGAACGACCACCTCGGTGGTTCTTCTTTTTCCCAGAACCTTGGGCAGGCTCCTGGGCCGCAGGCTTGCCCTTGCTGGACTTGCCTGCCGGAGCTGGCTTGCCCTTTGCGGGCTGCTCTGCTCCCTCAGCTTGGGCTGCCTTGCCCTTTGCGGGCTGCGCAGCTCCTTTGGCAGGCTTGCCCTTGGTGGGCTTCCCTGCTGCTCCCTTTTCCCCGCGTCGGGGGGTTCGGCTCCCCGACTCCGAGGCGGGGCGGCCCGCACTCGGGCCGGTCTTGCCTTTGCCCTTTTCGGGCTCTGCTGGTCTGCCCCGGCTTTGGTTCGGGGCTTCGGTGCGCTCGCCTATGAGAGGGCGGCGCGGTCGAGCTGGAGCTTCGGCTGCTCCGCTCCCTTTTGCACCTTGTGGTGCCTGGCTGGAAGAGGCCTCCTCCTGCTGGGAGGTCCTCCAGTCCCACTGGGAACTCCAGTCGGAGTCCCAGTCCCACCAGCCCCACCACTCGGACGTGGCGGCTGGCGGGTGGCGGTTCGGCCCGCGCACCCTAGGAGCGTCGGGGCCTACCGAACCAGCTCCGCTACCATGCGCGGAGGTTGGGTCGCGTATTGGGCTCACTTTTTGTCTTGACACTCAAAAGAGGGCTGCGGTAGTCGCTTGCACTCAGGCTAAGCACAGTTGGCTCAAACCCTCTGGTCTCTACATATTGCAGCTACTTACCTAGGTTTCCTAGTGTAGCCTACAAACATCTCGCAAAGATTCCCGATAAAAAGCTTGGAATGCACGGCGGGCAAGCTGCCCGCAGCACCGAGTATACCCAAGATTCGCGATGAAAAGCTTGGAAGGCACTGCGGGCAGGCTGCCCGCAGCACAGAGTGCACCCAAGATTCGCGATCAAAAGCTTGGGAAGGCAAAGCACTGCCGGCAGGCTGCCCGCAGAACCGAGTGTATCCAAGATTCGAGTGTACCCCAGATTCGCGATGAAAAGCTTCGAAGGCACTGCGGGCAGGCTGCCCGCAGCACCGAGTGAACCCAAGATTCGCGATGAAAAGCTTGAAAGGCACTGCGGGCAGGCTGCTCGCAGCACCGAGTGTACCCAAGATTCGCGATGAAAAGCTTGGAAGGCACTGCTGGCAGGATGCCCGCAGCACGGAGTGTGCCCAAGATTCGCGATGAAAAGCTGGGAAGGCACTGTGGGCAGGTTGCCTGCAGCACCGAGTGTGCGCGAAGTTTCGCGATGAAAAGCTTGGAAGGCACTGCGGGCAGGCTGCGCGCAGCGAGTGTACCCAAGATTTGCGATGAAAAGCTTGGAAGGCACTGCGGGCAGGCTGCCCGCAGCACCGTGTGTACCCAAGATTTGCGATGAAAAGCTTGGAAAGCACTGCGGGCAGCCTGCCCAGGGCACAAACTGTACCCAAGCTTCGCGATGAAAAGCTTGGACGGCACTGCAGCACCGAGTGTACCCATTCGGGATGAAATGCTTGGAAGGCACTTCGGGTAGGCTGCCTGCAGCACCGAGTGTGTACCCAAGATTAGCGAAAAGGCACGACTTCGGGGCAGATTGCCCGCAGCACCGAGTGTACCCAAGATCCGCGATGAAAAGCTTGGAAGGCACTGCGGGCAGGCTGCCTGCAGCACCGACTGTAGCCAAGATTCGCGATGAAAAGCTTCGAAGGCACTGCGGGCAGGCTGCCCGCAGCACCCAGTGTACCCAAGATTCGCGATGAACAGCTTGGAAGGCACTGCGGGCAGCGTGCCCGCAGCACCGAATGTACCCAAGATTCGCGATGAAAAGCTTGGAAGGCACTGCGGGCAGGCTGCCCGCAGATTGAGGGTACCCAAGATTCGCCCGCAGCACCAAATGTACCCAAGATTCGCGATGAAAAGCTTGGAAGGCGCTGCGGGCTGGCTGCCCGCAGCGCCCAAGATTCGCGATGAAAAGCTTAGAAGGCACTTCGGGCAGGCTGCATGCAGCACCCAAGATTCGCGATGAAAAGCTTGGAAGGCACAGCGGGCAGGCTGCCCGCAGCGCCGATTGCACCCAAGATTCGCGATGAAAAGCTTGGAAGGCACTGTGGGCAGGCTGCCCGTAGCACCGAGTGTACCCCAGATTCGCGATAAACAGCTTGGAAGGCACTGCGGGCAGGCTGCCCGAGTGTACCCAAGATTCGCGATCACAAGCATGGAAGACACTGCGGGCAACGTCCCCGCAGCACCACTGTACCGCAAGATTCGCAATGAGAAGCTTGGAATGCATGGCGGGCAGGCTGCCCGAAGCACAGACTGTACCCAAGATTCGCGATGAAAAGCTTGGAAGGCACTGTGGGCAGGTTGCCCGCAGCACCGAGTGTGCCCAAGATTCGCGATGAAAAGCTTGGAAGGCACTGCGGGCAGGCTGCCTGCAGTGCCGAACAGCACAAACTGTACCCAAGCTTCGCGATGACAAGCTTGGACGGCACTGCGGGCAGCCTGCCCGCAGCACCGAGTGTACCTAAGATCCGCGATGAAAAGCCTGGAAGGAACTGCGGGTAGGCTGCCCGCAGCATCGAGTGTACCCAAGATTCGCGATGAAAAGCTTGGACGGCACTGCGGCAGGGCTGGGAAGGCGTTGTGGACAGCAGCAATCCCTTTTTGTTTATAGGAAAGGAATGCCACACGTCCTGTGCCTTCTCCTGATCAACTCCTGGACCTCAAGCCGTGATACCCAGTATGAAACCTCGGTAATTTGGACAGTAAACCCTGCAGTACTTGGAGGTTCAGGGGACTTAGCTCGTAGGGTTACTTTCATATCTACTCATGACCGCAATTAAAGGACCTGTGACCCCACTTACCAAGTCCTCTGAACCTCCAAGTAAGCCCTACAGGCCCTGCACTGACCGTAAGTGTCGCCCTCAGTCGCACGGGCCTGCTCCAGAGAACTTCGTTGCCACCCACCTCCAAGAGCACAGCCCGCTGTTCAGCGCTCACCGGGGCTCGCCGGGGCTCGGGATGTTCAGAATGTTCCCTTGCAGTGCTCCCAATCAAGGCGGCTAAGGTTCGTTGGCAATGCAAAGCACACGTCTAGATTATCCATTCTGCAAAGATGCAAAGAGAAAGGCACAAGGGGGCCAGCTCAAACGCTCAACCTGAAGCCGGAGTTTCACCACATCAAGCTCCACATTCCCCTGCACTTTCGCTGCCTCGACATACTTGGCAGACCGGAACCCGGCCAGGATGGTTGCATGAGACTCATCTCGGCAGGAAGTGGGTTGTACTGTGCTTCTGGAACGTCGACAGTCACAAGGCACTGTAAAAAGTGATTGGGAGAGGTAGGTGGGGTTCGAGAAGCTGAAAGGATACACTTTCCATGTGGTATCCACCAGACCCGAGGATCCGCTGAACAGAACTTGGCACAGTGTTTTGTCGCCGCATGTCGCAGACCGTCGACCACGCAGCCACGAAGATCCAAGCTGAGATCAGCGATTCCATCCGTCGTTGACCCAGTGATGGTGAGACTTTACCTTCATCTTCCGGAGACTGTGATTGTATCAGACTTTCCGTTTGTTCCCATACTGCCTTGGGCATCTGCACTACTGCCTGCGAGGACACGCGAAGTACTACAGGATGGTGGTGCCAACCTGAAATAGTAGGTTTATTAGGTTGCTGCAGCTGCTGGGGCAAATCCTTCTCAATTTAATGCACCAGCCCTAATCATCTAATCGTCAGCAACTGCAACGTTCTCATCACGTCATTCAGACCGCTGGCATCCCAGCGAATTCGCGGCGTCCTCTTGCAAAGCTGTATATAACTCAGGTCTGTAGACTCTATAGAAAAACTAGAACAAATTGCTTTTCGAATTAGAACAGCATAGAACAGAATCGAAAGAATAAGAACAGAATGGGAAGGACTCAGAACTTAGAACCAGAACCTGAAGAAGAAGAAGATTTAGGAATGGTATTTAGAATGAGAATACCAAGAACAAGAATAGGAAAAAGACACTCGTTAGAATAAGAATAAGAATAACAATGACGATAACGATGACAATGATAATACGCAGCAACTGTAACGAGAACATAAACAATAACAAAACCAACAAACGATAAGAATAAAATGGAGCTGAACGGAATAGAACAGAATTCGTACAGATATGATACATAGTATACCCGTATCCAATCGGAAACAAAGTCTTCGTTTGCGTGCTCGGTGTTCGAAGTTGCGATGGCTGACGGCAGTAGAGACAGCTGACGACTACACGACTATAGCATGGTGGTAGCACTTGACTGCTCCGGGCTTCTTCAGGTGGTGGCGGTTGCATGCGTGCGGCAATACTTCTGCACAAGGCCAAGCATTGAAGTCCCGCTCTGGATGACTCGATTCGGCTGGACTCGAAAGATCGAGGTCTGCGGCTTCATGTCGAGGAGGTTGGACAGCTATGTGACAGGACCCTCAGAGTTTTAACGCACACTAACATACTGCAACCGACCATGCTCTAAACAGGATTTGACGACAGTTTATGCCCTGAACCCGTTGAAAGAACATCGGTCCTCCGCCGCTGCAGAGGATCTCTGAGCATTATCCGCACAGCCTCTCGACTGCCTGGCCGATCCGCATGCCAGTAGCTGGTTGAGGTCTTTTGTTGGGCGTCTGGGGTTGTAGGCTCACGCAAAGAGACGAGACCAGTCGGATGACATGAAAGCCAGCAGGAGCACAGGTCAAGATGGTCGGAGATCCAGACTCATCATTGCTTCCTCGACAGTAGCCGGGTAATCAACTCCACGCCAAGATTCTTAGATTGAAATGCAGGAAACACAAACCGTCACGGCGGCTTTATTGTGGGATATTGTTGGGATGCAGGAGTGAATCACACACCGTCTGCACGCCGGCTGGTTTGAAACCCTAAACCGTCCCTGCAAGCCTTGTGCAGTGAACCGTCATGGTGCCCGGGATTTGTTTTCAAAATGGAATTCGATGATCAGCTGATCAGCGGCGGAGTAGCAACAGCAACAGGATTTTTGGTGCTGCTGCGAGGCCCTGAAGACTCTTCCGGCCCTACCCTACCGGAGGCCTCGCGCAAGGAGCGGCATTCCGGGAGAGTTGCGTCGATGCGCCGCCTGGCTTCGATTTGCTTGTATACTTTTCGTGTTATGAAGATGGGGCTTCTGCAAGGTGTGTACAAAGCTCTCGCAGTCGGACTCTTCAGGGCTATGCATATGTCGGGTCTTCAGGTCGAATCAGGAGCTTACTGGGTCAGGGCAGGATATATGATACAGGAGGTAAGGCTTTTCAGGGTAGCGACTGTGCAGGATGCAGGAACACGATGCTTCACCTAGGCAGCCCTCTCTGAACGGAACCAGGTTTCTACATAACGACCCCGCCCCCCCAATCCATCCATCAACCAAAACTCCGAGTTCCCTCGCTTCGTGAAGCCCATGTCGCGGAGCTGGATGGCCCACTTCCTCGGCACTCCGACGGGTATTGGCATCCCTTGACCGGACTCGGCTGTTGCCTCGTTGGGCTATTTGCCAGACTCCAAGATCTTCTGCTTGCGAACTTCCTGCTTTAGGCCGAGAAGCTGGTGCTTCTCCGAGAACTTCTCAGCAGGCCTCCCTTTGGCGGCTTTCCCCACCGAGGCCTGGCGACGTCTTTGGTAGCCAACGTGTGAACTCGCAATGGTGTTGTGGATCTTTCGCCAAACATGTCAGACAAACGCCTGAGAGCTTGAAGTCGGAGCTGCATGCAACTCAAGTTTCGATTAGATCAACAGCAGAATACGCTGGACGTGGCCTTCGGGGCTTTGGCAGTCGGCTGCACAAATGGGGCAGCCCTGACAAGCTCGTCACATGAGCTGCTCTTGCTGTAGAAGCACTGCAACACTTTTGTGCCTGTGCCTTTCGCCATCCGGCGGCTGCTTGCCACGGAGGCGCCTGCGAGGCCTCGCAACATCTCTGAGCCAGGGCTTGCCGGGAAAGTCTGCAAGGCAGCAGGTCCTCTGGACGCTCGAAGCTCCGGGAACAACTCTGAACACGAAAGCGTGCGGCGTGCGGCCCTCCAGGCTTCGGACCTCGCTCCCTCGACGGCTTCTGGCGCAGGCCTCGGAAGGGACCGGTGGCAAAGCTTCAGACGCAGCGCACGCAGCTTTGAGAGGATTTTCTGTCACTGACGGAAGGCGTTACCTTCAGGCTCCTTCAAAACCTCCTGAAAAAGGCCCCCCGTGCTCTCGTGCCAGGAGCCCTGCATTGGCTCCACGAAGCTTGGCCGCTGGGTTTCTGCAGTTTCCGTGGATCTCTTCCTCGCAGACTTATCCAGTCGGAGCACATCCAAAATCTCAAAGACGGGAATACATCTCCGATGATGGGTTTGCGTGTAGCTCAGGTAAACATAAAGCCTCACTCTAAACCTAGCCTAGAAAGACAGCACGCACCCCAACCAAAGCAGCTTCCTCCAACCAAGCGCCTGCGTGTGTGTTTGCACAGAAACTATAACCACCTGGGGGCCCTCTTTCGGGGCCTCTTGCCGGCACAAAGCAGCTCCTTCGCTGCGGCCTCGCAGAGCGTGTTTCCGACTAGCTAAGGCTGTCATGCAAAGGTCCTAGCTGGAACGAGGCTACAGAGGGCTGCAGCATGTGATGAAACAACAAGGCCACGAAAGGGCGATAGGATGCAGACCTCAAAGGAGCAAGGTTTACCGAATACCTGATAAGACGATGGAAAGAAGGGAAAACAGGAGTCATTTTTCGTTGAGGCTCCCACAGTAGTACTTACGGGATGGTCACTGGGCTCTGCACTCCAAGCCTGGAGTCTTTTGCTGAAGGCTTCAAACTCGCCAATTGCAAGAACCAGAACTAGAGTTTACGCCTTTTCTATATGTCGATCTGCTTATCGAACTGTCCATCTTTCTTTGCTTTGCTATGCTATACTAAGGGCTCAAGTCATGACCCGGGCAAGGGCAAGAAGGCCTCGTCCATGCGCCTGTCACCTGATTGTGTCTCTATGTGAACATGATTGAAAAGCCTGGGCGGTTCCGAAATAGATTAACATCCCATCGAACGGAACGGACCAACAGGACCTTCATGGATTACGGTCCTTAGTGCTACTGTGGTTCATGAATCAAATTCCGCGATTCCGGCGCTGCAAGGCCCCTCCTGGCACTGGTCGGCACTCCAGAGGTCCGCGGGGACTGACAGGAGCGAGCCTGAGAGGCAGGCGGCTTGAGAGAAGGTGCGCCGCAACCTCCAGTCCGAAGTTCTTCCTCTCAAAACTTCCATACCGACCTTCCTGGAAGATTTAGCGACGAGGCTGACGTCTCAACCCCAAGACTCGGACTGCCTTTGGTCTGAAGCCGCTGAACCCCGAACCCGAGCTTTGACGAGTGCATATTACACTCGAGCCGAGCAGCTTAAGCTCAAGCGTGGGGACACGGGGGAGGCCAAGCGGCCTCAGATGCTTCTTGCCCAAGTGTTCTGACGAGGATGGTGGGCATTCTGGTGACTCCACCAGTGCCACCATCACGTTTACCAGCATAGTACTCGTATTCATGCTAGTTTGCTGATTTCAATTATCAGCAATGTGAGTCTTGTCGGCGTGAAGCGCCCCGGAAGACTCGATTCGTAAGTCACAGCTGCGAAGTATCTAGGTCTTGATGACGCGGCTGCTTCGGCTTTAAGCGCTTCCGAACTGAAGCCCGTCAGCATGGAAATCGCCAGAGGGCCATTTAGCCCACAAGTGTTTCGATGCCGACAACAGCCCCAACTATCTAAAGGTCTCGATGTACTGCAGCGCAAGTGGCTCAAGCTCAGCCGCGGAGATAGCGGAGACGCTAGCCGTGCAGGCCCTAAGCCTTAGTTCGGCAGCTGTGTTGTCTTGGCTGTCCGATTGCATGACCGAGGCAACTCGCAGCCCAACTCACCAAGCAGCTGCGGCGCGGAAAGGCGGGTGCCCTCGGGGCCACCTCCACCTGCTAGGACGGTGTCACGAAGGCAAGCTAATTCCGAAAAGCCCACCTCGGGCTTTCTTTGCCAGAGCGATTCCCTGAATCCTAACCCAAGGCAACCAGATCTTCAGAACACAAATGACTGGCGATCGAACGCTCACGAGAGAAATGCTTTCCAAGCCTTGCCTTACTTGAAGACTTAAACAGCCGCCTAACCCAAAAGCGCAAAGATCTGCCATGGTGGGAATAGCCACATCACATTACTACAATCGAAATATGTCCAACAATTGTCACCATGCCTGTCTGCCTGATTGTTCTTGCTTGTTGAAAATGCTCTCAGCTGCAGCCGTGGCAATTGTTGTGGGTGCTGAACTTCTTGTGCCGATCACCGTCAAAAGCGCAAACCCTTGGCATCATGATTCCGATGATGATGGCAGTGGCGACAAACAACATGAAGAGTCATGCAAGGCAAATTCGGCTCGAAGCAGTGCAGAGACCACGCTGTTGTGCTTCTCTCTGTAGACGCAACAACTTGTGGATCAGCGTGCGTAAGCCTTCCGCTTATAGCATTTGTGGACAACGAACGATATGTGCCAAGAGGAAACATGCGAGCGGCTGCAAGAAGGAACCAAGAGGTCACCAGAACCAGCCCGAAAGCCAGACCTTCTACTGAAAGCCTGTCACTCAGCAAAACAGTCACATATCCACACTGCAAGTGCAGGAATCTCCAGAAAAGGGAAAAAACACACGCTACCAGCAAAAAGGCTTTACTTCCGCAAACTGCAATGCAAAAGCCACTGGTGGGGGTGGTGGGGTGAAGGCGGGAGGTGGTGGGGGTGGTGCGGGCGTGGGTGTGGGGGTTGCGGGGGTGGTGGCGGGGGTGGGGCTTTGGGGGTGGGGGTGGTGCTGATGATGTTGACGATGACACAACCATGGCGACAAGAATAACAACAATCACAGCGGCCATGGCAAGTTGCAGACGCTGCGACAACAGCATGTACGGTTGACGATCAACTCACATCCAACCCAGTTTGACCTCGTCCTGCTCTGGCGGGGCCATCGCGGACACGCCCCGCGGTGGCGTCACGACTGGGGCCTGAAAGTCAGCTTTGGAAGTCGTGGCTCGAGGGTTAAGTGGCATTCGAAGCAGAATGCAGCCACTGACACTCTCATTTCATACTGCCTCGAACATGAGGGCTTTGAGGCGAAACGGCCCCCGAGCGCCCCAGCTCCCACATCGGAGCCTGAGAGATGTTGTTGCCTTCCGCTTGCTGCTGTGCCTCGCTGGAATCCATCAGGCCAAGGTGGACACGATGCGACTGGCTCGGAAAGGTTACAACACAATTTCGGATAGGACAGCTGGGATTCAGGAAAACATCCAGGTACACGCAAAATCGCCTGCGATTCTCGGCATTTCGGCGGGTGCGCTTCGAACATAAGAACCGCATAGGGTGTACTGTGTAGCACCCTATGCGGGACACAATGTCAAGAAAGGCATCACAGAGCGCAAACCCTGCCACGACACACCTTCCAGGCTAACAAGCTAACAATTCATGTATGGTCCTACTAGCAAAGATTGGTGGCTGTCTGGTCGGCTTTTGCCTACAAGCCTGCGCGCTGGCTGCTGTCAGCCATTCCACTGCTCGGCACATGGAGCGGCAACAGCCTCAGAGTGCAGCATTTTGAGATTTATGTGATTTCTTCTAGGGAAATTGGGAGCATGCCCTCGATGGCTCGGGCTCGGCTTTCATGGCAGGCCCAGTGAACAGACATGTGGGCTCTCACCTCCAAGTCCTTTTCTGTGCTTACTTAAGCCTCAGACTAGCGATGGTTGTGAACCCGAATCCTGGGCTCAACAGGCACCGCAGCACTGGCCAAAAACTAGTTCATTCTTCAAAACAGAACCCAACCGCACCCGCCTTTGCTGGCTGTCGGAAGAAAGCTTCCGCAACTGTCTGCTGGTGCTAGCAGCTAGCAACCCTATCAGATGCCCTATCACCGGAAACATAGTTTTCTTTTTCTGCCGTCGAGCTCTCCATGCTAGTCTCTACAATTTTCCCGAAGCACACCAGAGCTCAACTTTCGACAAGCCATGCACCCTTAACACCGGGGCTGCGACGCAAGGCCTCGTCCACGTCGGCGCTGGCAAAGCCCATATCGCGGAGCCTTCGTCAGGCTCGAGGCTGTTTGTTGGGATCGTGGAGGTGCACTACATGCAATACATTTCTTCAACCGCCAGCACTGGCTTTGCCATGCTTTCAATTTCAAGTGTTAGTAAGTGGTAGTACTGGCGGCAAGGACTGGCACACATGCGCCGGATGTACTGTCTATCATGAAGAGGCTTGCTCTGGGGTTCGTAGAGAAGGAGCGGAGTCGCTTTTTCGGCTATTAAGACACAGGTCCAGTGTGCGTACTGCAGACAGTTTTGGACGACCTGAGCCAGTTTTAGCTGCGTTCCTCTTCGTGCGATGGCTACATGAACCCGACAGGTTCACATCCGTACTGTAATCACTCCACTCTCAGGGGGTGGCGCAATTCCCTCTAGCACTTCTACCCGTGCAAAACGTCGCACCCGCCGCTCACCCCAATGTACAAGTGAAGCTCAACCAACCCCGTCCGGTGGCGTACCTCTGCGCCTTGTCTTTGGCGCCACGCGACTTGGCCATGACTGGCTTCTAAAGTTTTTGCGCTGGATCTAGTTGGGCAACGGCACATGCAGCCCAGGTTCGAAACCAACTGCTTTCTGATCCGCTGTACAGGTCCCAAGCTCAGTTGGCGCCCATCAGTCAGATGTTGCGCTTCTGACTGTAAGGTGTCAGTGTCTCTTCTCCTTCGTACTCTCATGCTCCATGGCGCAACTAAAAAACTGCTGCGGGCAAGTGTGCAGGGGCGACGCGTCACAGAAATGACGCATGAACAGTTGCGTTCGAATGTCATTCAGCCACCAGTGAACCGTTCTGCGCATGGTCAACTTTGGTCCGTTTGCTTGCCGAAGCGACAGCTTGTGCAGTCGCCTCAGGCATTTCAGCTGCACCTAATTTCGAAGGATCACAAACCACCTCCGAAACAAGCCTTACTCCTCATCTCCCTTCTCACAAGCATTTGCATCGGGCCGACATCTCGTCGCCCTGCACAGGGGCCTTCCGATCTAGCCGTTCAAGCTTAGCAGTCCTGAGAAGGAGGCCACAAGGAAGGACGCTTGCAGTGCCTGCCTTACCAGGACGTGATCAGAAGGCCCTGTGCTGACGCAAGCAAGTCCCCGCGGGTAGTTCTACAAGCCGGGCCCGGAGTGGATCAGGCCTCGAGCCTAGTTGGAGGAAGCGAAACTTGGCTTTTTTGAACCCGTGCTAGACCCCAGTGTGACGCGAACGCATGCCAAATCCTCGTCCACCCCGGGCGCTTCAAACAAAGCGGACACGTGGCGGCACCAGTACTTCCCAGGATCCCCGAAGCAGCCGAAACTAGAAGGCCGGAGCTCCAGCAGCAGAAGTGGTAGTAGTAGTAGTAGTAGTAGTAGTAGTAGTAGTAGTAGTAGTAGTAGTAGTAGTAGTAGTAGTAGTCTCGTCGTCGGAACAAAATCGACTAGTAAATACTTCTTAGTAATGGTAATAATGACAATCTTATTACTCATATCAACCATAGTAATCATAGTCATAACTAGCACAATCGAAACAGCTTCAACAAAAACTTTCATCATCATCATCATCATCATCAGCATCATAATCATGATCATCATCTTCATCATCATAGCGACAATGGCAGTACTAGTATACGCGGAGAACGGAGATTGCAAAAGGACCATCACCACCACCACCACCACAACAACAACAACAACAACAACAACAGCAGCAACAACAGCCGCGTAAGAATCACAAGCACGGTAGCAATCACGATGACATTCCAGGACCAAAAAACCCGCAACACCGTTCGCAAACCCGAGTGCATCCCCAATCCTCCCCGATTAGGCCCCGAACTTCGCCCCTGACACCCGGAAGCCCGGAACCCGAAACAGTCAACAAATACTCGAATCACCAATCCCGGAGCCCAATCGCCGCGAAGCGCCACTTCCCAAATGGGCTCCGACCCGCCGCCGCCTTCGGCGTGCGGTGGGCCGGCCCAGGCAGTCAAGGCCCGCCAAAGCTCGGAATATGGGGACGAAGACTATGACAGCCAGGAGAGTCGTGACAACTACAGTAATGAAACAGCCCTCCTCTTCCTGTCAGCACCATGTTCGCCAAAGACTAGAACACCTACTTAGATGCAGTGACCGGTGCTGCTTCACATGCACCGCCACACCAACATCAGACCTACCCAATCCTATACTCAGCGATAGCTGATACTTCCCTGAAACTGAACAGTGCGGCGTGATCAGCAGCAAACCTGGCTAAAGCTCTTTCTGGCAGACAAGTCATGCATCCTGGATCACGCTTGTGCCGTCACACTGGCCCTCAGTGCCTCAGAGCCCACGCAGTGGCAGAGACTCATGGTTCAAGATTGGGATGGTGAGGAATGCGGAGCTTGAAGCATGCGCACAAGCTACTGGGCTTGCGGGCTATGGCATGTTTGCAAATCCACAATCGTTCGGCACAAATCCCAGTAGGCCTCGTCAGCAGGAGCAGGCGTCGCTGTCTTTTCTACCTCCGACTGTGTCGCCTCAGGCGGCTTCCTACACTCAAAGATCCTAACCCAGGACTTCTGAAAACGTTCGTCCTGCCTCTGCGGCGGCCGCACTTAGCTCCTCCTGGCCGGTTCTGATCGTACTTTGGGTCAGCAAACATGGCCCAATTGTTCGCATGCGTTCGAGCTTTAAAGGCCTTTCAGTATCTGCTGCCAATGGAAGACTGCCGTCTGTTGGCTCAAGCGACTGCAATGCTGACCTCTAGGCTCAGGGTCGTCTCCTGCTCTCCAATCCGGTGATAATTCAATAAGGATCGGAAAGGGCTTTTCTCGAATCAGAATTCAACAAGGTTCAGGAGGGAAGGGCGGCTCTGAATGAAAGCCCACTCAGGTTCAGGGGGAAGGGTGCTCCCGAATGATAAGGTTTGGATGGAGCGCGCCGCTGAATTTAGATGGATCCAGATGCCAGTTTGGCCGTATGTTGAGGTTAAGTACAAATGGGCGAGCAAGCCTCAGATCCTGCTGGTCGATATGAGATCCCGAAGTTCCGAAGGCCTCCACCAATCCCTTGCTTGTAGCCTCGTGAAGTTTTCAGACGTAATTATGCGGTGTCATACACGCGATCATTGGATTTAGGACTAGGTTCAAACTCCTTGCAACCCTACTTCGATTCTGTTTGCCCGTCGGAAGCTTCATTCAAGACGTCACCGAAGCTAAAGGCAAAAAGTCTCGCAAGCCCTGCTTACGCCCTAAAACATTTCCAAACAAACCCTGCAGTTTCGATCACCCCAAGACAAGCACATATAGAAGATGCCTATGCTTACAGCCTTTTTGGGCCCCTATACTTGGAGGATCATGGGACTTAGTAACTATAGTTATAAGTCCCTTAATTGGGGTTATAAAGTTATAAACAATGATAAGATATTAATTATAAGTACAGTTACCCCAATAATAACCCTAGTTACTAAGCCCCAAGATCCTTTAAGTAATTCCCAAAAGGGACCCCCCGGGAGGAGGGCCTCGGAAGCCTTGCGGTTCAGCGGCTGGCGCCGGACGCGCGCGACGCTCGGGCCGTCGCCTCGGTCACCTCCGCTTTGGGGGCCCCTTTGTTTGGGGGGCTTTGGGGCCCCCTTTGGGGCTTTTTTTCCCCCTACCTCAAAGGGCTTAGGGTTTAGGGCCCCTGGGGCTTTCTGATTCATGTTGTTCGGTGTCTCAAGCTTTCCGGGTTTGGACAGACTCTCGCAACGGGGCAAAGGGGTCAAGGCGTCCGAGTGTTCGGCGTAAGGTGTCTGGGCTCAGACCCAGATTCTTCCCTGCTCAGGCACTAGAACCGACGTGCCGGGATAAACGGGACCCGCCCTCCCGCAGATCAGCGCCTGCTTCTTTTGAAGTGGCATCCAGGGGAGCACTTACACCTGCAGGTAACAAAACAGCAGCTTCGAGCTTTTATTCACAATTCGGGCTAGACAGGCTTTGTGAACGCTTGCATCGGTCCGCAGTGTTAAGACGGAGAGTGCAGGGGAGTTTGGTGAATCAGCAAGCACATGAGGAGTGCCAGAGAACGCTTGCGGTCGTCGCAAAATTCGGTTTCAGACAATCTGAAAGATACGACCCGAGGTTCAGTCAGTCGTTTACCTTGCGGTCTTACATGTCGATGGCATTATCTTGAAAAGCCTAGCAAAGCTCCCTACGATGATCCAGAAAGAAAGCCTCATGCAGGACACTTTCTGGGTGCTGAAAGCAAACCCAACGACAAGGAGGGTGTTCAAAAGATTGTCTTTGTGAACTTTTCCATGGAAACGACGGGCGCCGTGTTTTTTTGCCTGCTCCTGGCCCGAGTTTACTGCAAAAGAACGCAAATCTACACATCAAAACTTCCGCTCTCCGGGCCCCGAGCCCGGCTCCGCCGCGGATGCCTCAGCCTCATCCTGAATGGTGGGTGCCGGGCCTCCGCAGCATTCTGCAGGAACACCCTAGCGAAAGCATCGATATCCTCCCTTTCATGCTCCTGCTCCTGCTACTGCGTTACTGCTGCTTTTTCTGCGGCTTTTTCTGCTACAGCAGCAACAGCAACAGCAACAGCAACATCGACGACGACCCCGACCCCGACCCCGACGGTGACTACTCCTCCAACTCCGACATACCAGTACCGCCACTGCAAATACGAGCTCGCTACTCCTGTCATCCTCAGACGGGAAACCTGTAGCCTGTCCAGCGAGTGGAGCTGGCATTCTTGAGTCTGCCAGCTCTACAGAAATCACTGCGATTCATTTCAGGCGTCAGCCCGATCAGAAATTGCACGTGCTGGGAAGCGCAGTGACTATCTGCGATTGTCACTAGGAGTTCTCCGCTGAATGTTCTTCAGCGCTCCTGCCTGACACCGCAACTTTGGCATCTTCTGTCCCTTCTGGCTCTGGTGCAGGTGGGCCACCTGATGGCTCCAACAGACAAGCTAAGTGTGGGTGCGAGGTGCGAGGTGCGAAGCTCCAGCTCCAAGCTTTTATGTGAGAAGATTCTCGCAGCTTGTTGCCTTCGCGTGGCTGTGAGCGTAAGACCGTTTGAGTGTAGTTTCTACGCAAGTGCGCTTTGCTCGTTAGACCAGGAAGCCAACTGGGCACGGTGCTCGTGTAACTCATGCTACTGGCAGCCAAGCTGTTAGGGACGCAACGTAGCGCCAGACATCAGACGAGCTCAAGCCCTGAAGCCAGAAAGGGCCTCCCGAGTGCTGCTCTGGAGCCCCCTCGCCCTGCAAGCTGCCTGCATTATGAACGGGTGCATGTGAGGAAGCCAATCCTTCTAAGTACTCCTACCAGTCGTTTTCATGCACACATCAGGAGCGTCTTTCACAAGTCACAAGATGTCTCTCCTCTGCCACCGGCACGACCCATCAGTTGCGAAACCTCTCAACTACCGACGTTGGGAGCCCGCCTGCGCAGTCGGGCTCCTGAGCTGCCAAACCTAGCAGAAAATCCAGTGCACAGTGTTCTGGGGCTGGGAGATGTTGCCATTCGGAACGTGACTGGGTTGGACCCCTGTGGTCTTGCGTTGCTATGGGGTTCCTGGTGCGCTGTTTCTCTGCGGATTGGGCGTGGGACCCCTTGCTCCGGGCTTGGGGTTGTCGCGATTCTGTCACAGTTTGACACTGGTGCTGCGCTGCTCTGGCGACAGGGGTTGTTGCCGTTCGTGGCGTGTGAAGGTTGGCCCGCAAGAAGTTTTCCAAACAAACATTGGGACCAAACAGATGGCCTGCTTGATCCATGATATCGACCGCGGTAAACCTACACTAAGTCTCATCTTACACTGACCCGACGACGTGACTCTTTGCTCGAGCAGCCCTTGGAAGCCCCCCTTTGCGTGCCTCCCGCTGAGGGGCTGTCCTCCTCTGGACCTGGCCGTTTGCTATGCTCGCTTCCCCCCTGATGAGGTGGGTGAAAAGGTATGTATGCAGGATATAGAAATGGGCCTGCAAGAAGGCTTTTAGCATCAGACCTAGTCATCTGATGGGCCCTACCAAAACCGAAGATTCTGACGGCCCCCCCAGCCTGCTTGGAGGATCATGGGACTTCGTAACTATAGTTATAAGCCCCTTAATTGGGGTAGTACTTATTAGTTTAGTTACCCCAATAGTAACCCTAGTTACTAAGTCCCATGATCCTTTAAGTATCCCTTATAGTATCCCTTATAGTATTCCTTATAGTAACCCCTTTACGTACCCTTTGCCCTTTGCCTGCGTCGTTTCCGGTGGTCGGCAAGTCCAAGGCACTGCTCGGCTCATCCTCGGGTTGCTCCGACTTGGGACCTGAAAGAAAGGCGGATCAACACGTAGCATAGGGGCCTTAGGAATTCCTTGTAGAATCGGGTTCCCGTTTAAAGGGGTCTATCAGGGCTACGATCAGGGCTCATACTGGGATTTAGTACTAGGGGCCTTGATAATTAGAACAGGGTTTTGGGGCCCATTATACTATAATTATCAACACTTCTGGGAGCTTCCGAAAAGCAGGACCCTTCTTAAGAGCCCCAAAGTAAGGTACCCCTAATTTTTCGGAAACTCCCTTATGGCATTCCTCGTGCTTTGAGTCTTACGGTATGCGGTTTTCGTTGGGATTTGGAGCTCCAGACGTTTTCGGGTTTCGCAAAAGGCAGGCAAGACTTGACGACGATTGGTCCACTGAACCAGAACTACCGAAGCCCAAGGACTTCGAAGGGCTGTCTACCGGGCGAGGCTATAGGGCTTTAGGGGTGTATTAGGGGTGCGGTGTAAGGTTGTAAGGCATTGTAAGGGTTATCGATATTCGGGTGTCGTTGGCTTTACTCTTTGGGCTTCGGGGTTTCGACTCTCACAGCCGCATAATCCGGGAGAAGGGTCTTACCGTGTGTGTACGGCTGTGGAACCGTCCCATAGTTACAGTCGACACAACCACGCACACAAGTCTATCTAACTCAGGATTGCTCCAGGGTTTTGGCTACAGGTTTGTTGGGTTTCGTCGCTCACGCTCGCTCCGTATAGGATCCAGGGATTCCGCTCTCGCAACTCGGACACAGCCAGACCGATTGATTGGTCTGCGAGAAACACCATAATCGGCATGTTTCAAAATTTGGGGATTTCTGATTTATGCTTCCCATTGTCGCCAGGCTGGTCGCCATGACTGCCGCCACTGGGACTAGGAACCCTGACAGGATAAGCACAGCTACAGTGGCTTGTTCTCGTTGGCCTCTGCCCGACGCTTCCACTCGAAATGCTGATGACCTCAAGATTCCCTTCCAGTCAAATCACATGCAGCTTTCAAGGGTCGTCTGAAAAGCTGCACTTCACAACACCCCCACGAAAACTTGCCTACATCGCATCCCATGACCCTGACCGCTTGCAGCCCCCATATTTGGCAGCACCCAAGGCATGCGCGGGCTATCCGCAGTTTCTGCACCGCCTCCTGGTCATCCCAAGGCAAATGTCTGCAAAAACTCCGGAGCAGAGGTTATCGCACCTCTGTCTTTAGCAGCAACACGCACAGTTTGGGCTTACACGCCATGCTTTGATGGGCGACGGAGGATGCTGAAGTGTCAGGGCCCATCGTCAAAACGGAACTGCACAATCCGACCCTGCAGCTTCCCTGACTGCTTGTTGCTGAAACCGCTCCTCGGCCAGGAAAGTCTCTTGTTCCAGCACCTGCGCATAGAAACACTCGGCACACGCACGATCCAAAGGCTTGGCTCCCACCTCAATCAGGGCGCGGTAGTCGAACGCCTCCTTTCTCATCAACTGCAGTGCACGCCTTGAACGAGAGACGGACAGTAGTAGGCATTGGCAAGTGACTACACATGCATGGCTACCACAGGATTCGATCACAAGCGAGGACACAACGACGACCTACACGAGCCTTTCGAGCGTGGGTAGCTCCAGCTTGCCGCGAGAAAGTTTCCAAGAGTTTTCCGTTTGTCGGGACTCAGCTGCCATCATTAAGGACAAACGTCGAGATGGAACGTACTACTAGAGGATATGTGATGTGCTACCGTTATTCACGAGTTCTCACGTGCTCGGTGGCCCTTGCCAAGTGCCAGCTCTGAGAGAAATCTCAGCCAGCGGCTCTTTTGACTCGAGTTCTGCACGAAGCCTGCGACTGAGATAGGGATGTTGTTGTTCCACCACAAGCGAACCCGAATAGAGACCATAAACCACAAACCGACGAAGCAGTCTAACACCCACCCAAAACATCGGCACGAGAATGAATGAATTGTCAAATACCCAGCCAGACGGAAAACCTTGCGATTCGATGGAGTGCTGCGACAGCCCTGAAAATATGTGGAGAATGCCCAAAGTATGATCTTGAACTGAATTGGTGCAGGACTGCGGGTCTCCGACACATCTTCCATGATACAAGATTCCCATGCTGGCTTTGGAAACGTTCAGCACCTCCAGCTAGAATGCTGAACTCAGTTCACATCTTCCGAAACTAAGCAGCCGAGTAGTAACAAAGCGACAACAAAAGGATCGAAAAGCAATACTGAACAAGCCTAGGACATCTCGATGCCAAACATCAGGATTTCAGTACCTGCCAAGGCCTGGAGGCCTGGAGTCCAACGGCTTTCTTGCAACACGCATCTTGCCGCAGTTCCCACACCGACTATGCAAACCAAAGAACTCCGTGTCTTGGCAAACACCTCACGACCCCTTTCTTCTCAAAAGCCTCAGCCTGAAGCCCAAACAACTAAGGTCTGTCGCGAAAGCGCAAAGCATCTACCCCGCAATGGCAAGCGCTGCGCTGAGGCGACGCATCTAGAAGGTTTAGGCTCAATCGTTTCAACAACTGGAACAATACTGGACGAGGCCCTGTGGGCATGCTTCAAGAGACGCCGGACACTGAAAGCCCTAAAACCGACAGCAACCCAGTCCACCTGAAAACTTGGACTCCCAAACATCGCCTCTGGATCTCAGCTTGGTGCGCCAGGTAATTAGAGACCTTGGACAAAGTTAGGTTGATTTCAGTCTGATTTACCGGAGTCATCCACAAGTTAGAAGGTATTAAGGTTCACCCCCATTTGGGAAAGACTTTGGTGCAGGGCTACGGATTTGTAAATTGGGTCAAGCAGTCTAGGTGTGCGGTGTGCAGCCAGGCTTTCTGGGCTTCTGGACGTTCAGTGCGCCACGGGATTGTTCTTGCCGAATCCTTGCGTTTGTTGTTCTCAGAACATGCATTCTCTCAAGACAAGAGAACTTGACGTGGAAATTCAGGGTTGTGATCGTGGTGTCGTGATGATGACATAGAACCTACGCTTCAGCTTCCGATTTCTGCTGAAGGTTGCCTCCTCAGCCTACCGGTGGACTGACATACGCCGTCAAGCTGTCAACATGCAAGAGAAGCTGAAGATCAAGGCATGACCGGTGAAGTGTAAACATGGACACCAGCTGAGTGATGCAGGGAGGCTTCTCCATCTCTCGGTAATAAAACCAGGTGGAAACCGAACTGTCCCACCCCTCAGCTTGAAAACCTTACCCAAACCACAAACGATTTGGCAGCAGAAGGGCGACAGGCACAGCTACCTTTGGCGCAGGCTCGCTGCGAGCTGTATCCTGTCGAGGAAGACCGACAAACTGTCGGAAAACAAAAAAGCTTGTCCCCATATCTCGAACAGTCTCACGATGGAGTGGCCAAGCCAACTGCCCAGCATCCATAATGGAATTCAGTAGCTGGGGCTTGTATCGATTTGAAGTTGAGTGAAAGTCAAACACAGCACAACTGTCACGAAGAGGTCATGTTAAACTGACAGCTTCAGATCGGATCGAGAACATGTTCTGCTAGTAATATCGGTATGTCAATAATCATACCACGGCCAATGCAGTTCTGCCGTGTGCAGCAACCCTCAATCAGAAGTCGCTTAGGGCCTTACGATCCCGAAAGTAGATCTAATCCAAGTGCACATCACACCACGTGCCAGCATGCTGAGTTTGACAGGCTCCCACTTCGTAGACCCCCGCATTCTGCCAAATCCAAGGGACATGCCCATGTGGCCAGGAAGATACCAAGCATACATGACTTCTGAAAGTAGCCTTCGAGAACCGGCAACTAAACGACCTAAGTGTTTGACCTAAAACCCAAAGCATACCCCTGCTCGGAGGCTGTGTCTTTTTAAGCCGATTGCCTGCGAGCGCCGCTGCGAGCGGCGTGGGGGTGGTGCACGCGGCTTCGCCTCCTCTTCAGCCTCCCAAAGATCTCCGTAGAAAAGCCAGTCCTACTAGTAATACATCTTGGCTGCAATTAGAATAGGGTTCCTTTCAAGGCGTCTTTCAGGGTTACTATGAGGGTACTATAACATAGGGGCGCCCATGATACCATATACTATAATAAGGAAATATGAGGAGGCCCTGAGGGAGCCCGAATCCTTGGGCTCTTCTCTTGGAAGGACGCGGGGGGATCTTTTGATGCGCCGAAGCCGTATAGACTGAAGCTCTGCAGTATAGATAAGTGGAGGATCGAAACCGTCGAGACACACGCTTCCTTTACCCGAAGAAATCCGAAAGTGCATGACGTTTTGAGTGGCAAGCGCCCCCGCCTGCCTGAATTTGTATGCCACTCGCTTCGCCTTGCACCCTCTTTGTACGCATTTTGGCCAATGCGCGAACTGCGGTCGGCGGAGCTAAGCATACGCTGCGAAGCACTTCCAGCAGCGTTGCTCGGCACGACCCTGTCATCTGCGGCAAACAGGTGCCGGCCACAATGCAGGACCTGTCACCAACAGCTGTGCAGCGCCGTCTTGGCTGCTGCCGCCGTGGTTGGGTCATTGTCCTGGTGAACTCGGAAAATGACGAGTTTGTGCCTCACTCTTTTGCCTGCTTCCCATTCTGCCGCCAAGGCCGGACCTGATGGAAAGTCTGTTGGCCTGTGGGTTGTCATTGGGGCTGGCCGCGCAAGTGAACGGATGAGGTCTGAATCCTGCAAACCTTGGTCTGGTTAACACAAAAACACACACACACACACACCCACACACGCACACGCAGGGGCTAAAACATCTCAGCGCATGTTCATGGCGAAAGGCGAGGGACATGTGTGCAGGATGGGTCGCAGACCCCATAGCGTTCACCATATGCAGTGGTGGCGGAAAAGCTAAGGGAATTCCGATGGCTTTGGCACGGTGTCGTGGCTAGAAGTCTCCAAACACAACAAAACTAGGACCCCTCATTCTTATGGTCTTGCCATGAGCATTCGCGGGCGCTTCCGTATTCAACCATCAACATTTATGACTGAGACTTTGGTTGGCCTCGGCCTGGAAGATCCGTCAATGTTCTGGAATCGAATTGGAAGGGTAAACCTCTAGGCTTGAACATCCCTGAGCACTGGTTTCGTGGAGGGGGAAGGCTATGACGGAGAAGCCGCATGGCTCCTGGGATGACTCTGGCCTCGAACAGTGGAGGTGGGGGTGGGCAGAGACGGCACTAGCGCATGCATTCGGACTGTCTCTGCCTCGAACATGAAAGTGAGCGTGGTCACCAGAAGGCTCGGAAGCAGATAGAGCCTCGCGGGCAAAGCGAAGCCGGACACACTATGCAGGTAAGACCAACCATCTAGATTTTACACCCTAAAACCAACAGGTAAATTATAAACTCTAGACTCTACCCTCAACCACTCTAAAAGCCCTGAAACCCTACGTCCCAACACGCTAAGCCCACCGAGATCCCCTCCAAGACACATGAAGGTCTCCTGGACGTAGCCGCTCCCCTGGTGCTCGAGCACCTCTGCTCGAGTGTTCCTGGGCTTCTTCCACTGGCGGATGCTTACTACAAAAACAAACACAGTAGCAAGTAGCAAGCAAAAGAACTCCAACACATCACGCGCAGCTCGTCTTACCAGCTGCTTGTTTGGAGTCTTCTGAGCTCTTCAGAGCGCCTCCGCTAGTTGGGGCCGGGTCTCCAAGCCTCGTTCGTCCGTGTGGCAGAGCCGACGATGCTGCTACAAAGGGCCTGGGCTATGGTCTTGGTTTCCAGGATGGAAACGTCAAAAAAGGCTCCACCGACGTGATGCTGCACCGACCGAGGCAGGAACCTCGTCCGTGACACTCTCGGCAGCGTTCTGCTGCAGCTTCGCCCGCTTATGGGCCATCAGCTTCTCCAGGGTGAAGGGGCTCCAGGACCCGTAAGTCATCAAGTCCTGGAAAAAGCGCCCCAAAATCCCCACATCAAGGCAGGATCCCACATGCGACTGAGCTGCCCGGTTGCCCCAAACAACCCACAACCTCCTGCGAAACAAGCGTGTAAAACATCACAAAGCTGGGCAAACCAACCTTAATACAACCTCTGTGAACCTCCAACTCAAAGCGACTGTCCCTGAGCTGCAGGAAGAAGTGCATAGCCGAAGATCCTTGCAACCGTGCGCGTACCCGTGCCGCCTGGCAGCGGAACAATGGTCGAAAATTGGGAAGCTCTGATTTTAGGGTTGGCGGGCGAGCGCAAAAGTCTTGCTGTTGAAGGACCATGACTATGAGAACTTTGCCCTTCAGATCTTGGAAGCAGAACGGCGCCAGTGTGTGCAAAGGAGTGAGGGTTCCGAGCACAGAAGAAGCTCGCAAAGCCCCCTATGCCAACATGCAAGGTTTCATGGACATTCGGGTGCTGTCCAGTGAGCCTGAACGGTGCAACATTTACATTCCACCCATCGCGGCCATGCGGCATCATATTGGCAGTGCAAGGCAGTCTTGCTTGCATGGCCGGCCCGGCCCAGCCCAGCAAAAAATCCACTTCTAGCAGCCCCGTGCCTTTCGCCCCTCCACAGCCAGCTCCGCCAGATCGCATGTCGGCGTCATGTTGGCGAGCTTTTCCTACCGATCTTGACTGCAGGAATACCAAGGCACAGGGCAATGCTTGTTGTACATGCCATCTGCCTGCAGGAACACAAACGACCGTGCGACGAGGTGCAACATGACGATGGTATGACATTGGATGCCAAACGCTGCCATCTGATACAAGTTATTGAGTCTCGAACGCCTCGGGCTTCCCTACCCTCACATACCGACTGCACCTCCAGGCTGCCCACAATTTCATGGTAGTTCGCGCGGACCTTGCGAGCACTGGCATTAGCCCAACCTAGACCATGCTTTCGCAACTGAATCCGCCCATATCGGCGCAGCCAACTGCAGTCGAAAACAAACGCCGATGAACAATGCAAGGTGATGGGCAGGGCAGGCCTTTAAACCAAAACGAAAATTATCTTGCATGTTTCGGCATTCGACACCATCCAAGGACGTGCGATTTGTGTAGTTGAACGTCGAAACGTGGTAGTCGAAAACTCGATATCGGGGCTGGGACGAGGGAACACGACGTGCTCGAGCTTCAAGTTTCGGCAAGAGCACCGGAATCCAACCCATGGTTGCTCCTGTCTGGCATTTGGCAGGCATGATCCCCGAATCATTTCTAGCCGTTTACAACTCTCTAGCATGCCTGGTTTGGTATGGAGCCCCGGCAGGCCGCAAGGAATCTTGGTGCAAGGCCACTCCAACTCAGCGCAGTCGAAGCGCTCTCGCGCGCAGTCATTCCCCTGGTCCTTCGTGCCTCTCTTTCTTTCGCCAGGCTAGGGAGGCGAGCCCCGCCCTTGGGGGCCGCCCGATGTTGGCGGTGCGCATGGTATTTCATGCGGTAGGCTAGAGTTACGGTCACCCCAACTGCAGTCTCTCTCTCTCTCTCTCTCTTGCGTGCTTGCTTGCAAGGCGTTTGGGAGGTGGGGTTCGGGACCCCACACCCCCTGCGCGCGAGCGCTACGCCACTGTTCGAGTTCGGCTCTCTCTCTCTCTCTCTCTCTCTCTCTCTCTCTCTCTCTCTGTAACTTGTATCCAGGATGCGGCTCGGTGGCCGCATCGAACCCCCCGGAACACCAAGCTAATGATGCCCCGAGTCCTCGCCCGTGGCTTCCGAATTGTGCGGTCCGAATCACCAGAAAAACTTAAAATTTTTGGCTGGACTCCAGTCAAGAACTGATTCCATTGAAACCTGCTCGCTAAGGATGACCTGAAAATGCATGCTGTGCTTCGTTTAGTTGCTTTCGGACTTGCCGAAAGCGTTGCCATGCGAATCAATTTAGGCCCTCCCCCCATCCCCCCCCTTTCATGATACGTTTCCAAGCCATGAACTCCCCCAAGCCCGGCCTGCCAGCTCGCCAGGCCCCTCTCCGGAGGTGCCCCCAGGGCGCGCAGCGCGGCCTCCAGGTGCTGGAGCTCCGGACCTGGGCTTTGTCTGGGGGCGCATTTTCCCACAAAAGCATAAGCGGTGGTCCTTGAGTCCCACGTAGTGATGACGTTAGCACTGCAGCTTGCAGTTTGCCCGTTACCTGGATACCACTAACGCATTCCGGTAATGCTGTGGTCCCTAGCATTACGAGCACCTTTACCCAAAACCCGAACATCATAAAGCGAGCACAGTGCAAACACTTTACAAATAGCCCGACGACAGGAACGTGCAACGGGATTGACATGTCAGGCTGCCGAACCCTGCGAAAACTTTAGCCGGGGTGAGCTTCAAAAGTGTAACAACGAAACGAGCAAACCTTTCCAAACCAAGTGAAGGGCTGAGAACGCTGGGCACGTTTCAGAAAAACGCAATCCTAGTTCTCGTGGCAAAGGTTCATCGTCACTTCTATCTTAGAACTCTCTCTGTCGACAAGTTTGTCACTCCCGGGCGCCGCCCGCTGGGAACAAATCTGGCAAGCTACCTTCTGCCTTCGGCACTTTTCGTGCTGAGGGGCTCTCCGGATGGGGCAGCCAGCACCTGCCAAGCACTAGGCGAGAACCTCGTCATGGTGTACAAGACTGTTTCCCGGCATCAAGCTCCTAAGGTAAGCCAGACGTTGACTTCGGAATGCACGGAAGAGCGGCTAGTTGTAAGTTTTACTGCTCTTAGATGTGATATTTTGCTTTGTTCACAAAACTTCTTAGTTGTAAGTTGTAGCTTTGTTTCCTTATAAACACCAACGAATCTCTGGGTATACTCCTCATGGTTTTCGTCTTCGGCCAACGGTTCCTGCTAGCTTTACTCCTTAACGCTTTTTCGTCTTCGGCGACCTTTTATAAAAGCTCCGTGCCGGCTGTACTCCTTAGGGTTTGTGTCTTCGGCCAAAGGTTCGTGCGGGGTTTACTCCTTAGGGCCTTAGGGTTGTCGTCTTCGGCCTCGGCCACAAGTTTTTGCGGGGTTTACTCCTTACGGTTTTTCGTCTTTTGTAGGAGCTTCGTGCTGGGTGTACTCCCTACGGTTTTGTTCTTCGGCCAAAGGTTTCTGCGGGGTTTACTCCTAAGGGTTATTCGTCTCTTGTAGAAGCTTCGTGCGGGGTGCTCCTTAACGTTTCTGTTTCGGCCAAAGGCTCGTGCTGGGTTTACTCCTTCGGGTTGTCGTCTTCGGCCAAAGGTTCCTGCTGGGTTTGCTCCTTCGGGCTTTTGTGTTCGGCCATCGGTTTCTTCGAGCTTTATTTTTTGAACGCCTTTTTCCGTCTTCCTGATTAGGCGTCTGGAATCTGCATTGCAGAAGGCAGTTTAGCCGACTCGTTTTCGTCGGGTTTACTCCTTAGTGTTGTCCTCTTCGACAGAAACAGCAGATGCGAGCGAACCTATATTCAGGCAAACCACACCCCTTCCAATCCCTCCTAATCCCGACACTGCTTCCCCTCACATGCGGGCCAGGGGGGCCCAGGTTAGGGCATCTGATTCAAGCATGTTTGGTTGGTGGCAACCAGTATATATCTAAGCCAACTAGATCAAGATATAAAAGCCACATACGTGCATGGCCCAAATGTTAAAAGATTCAAAACAACAACTCAGAACACCAGATAAAAACGGGGGTCGGCGGCATAAGAGAGTCTTGGCTTGGAGGGGAGCGCTCACAAAAGGAACAAGTTACATCTAACAAAAAATCGGGCCGCGCTCGGTCCCCGAGCGCTTGCGTCCTGTTGAGTTCTCGGCCAGGCCGAATATAGCCGTCAAGCAGGGAAGGGGGGAGGGCGGGGAGGCGCAGGGTGACGGGCTGGGGAATAGGGGCAGTGGGGGCAGGGGGCAGGGGGCAGAAGAGGGGGGGGGTACGGCAGGTGGAACCGGCGGTGAGGTAGCAGGGGGGGTTGGGTTGAGAGGCGAAGGGTGACGGGGCATGAGGTCGGGGCAGGGCGGCAGGGGGCAGGAAGGAAGGGAAGGAGGAAGGGGGACCGGGAAGCAGGATTTTCATTATTTTAATATTTTCATAAATAAAATAACTAAAATAGACTGAATTTAATTATTTTAATTATTTTCTTCGGCGTGAAAAATAATGAAACTAAATAAAATCGGCTGCACATCCATTGGCAGGCACCAGGACCACCCGATTTAAATAATTCGAATATTAAAAAATACATCGGCTGATTTTAATTATCTTAATTATTTTCTTTCTTCGGCGTGAAAAATAATCAAAATAACTAAAATAAGCTGATTCTAATTCCCCACATCACTGTGGGGTTTTTGTTTTTGGCCTGCACCGCCCCATCCCGGGCCTTCTCCTTCTCCTTCCCTCCCCCCACAGGCGACACATACGACACAACACACACAACACAACACACCACACACAGCACAACACACACAACACACGACTCACAACACACAACACAACACACACAACACAACACACACAACACAACACACCACACACAACACAACACACACACACACACACAACGCACACGAGAGACACACACACACACACACACACACGGGAAGAGTCTCCCTCGACTGAAATTCTCTCCTCCGAGGGCTCTCGGAGGCTCTTGGAGGGATCTTGGAGGGCTCTTGTGGGATCAGGCGCGCGCTAAAGGGGTCCTGCACTTACGAAGAGTCTTCCGGAGGCTCTTGGAAGCCTCTCGGAGGGCTCTTGTGGGATCAGGCGCGCGCTAAAGGGGTCCTGCGCTTACGAAGAGTCTACCGGGGGCTCTTGGAGGGCTCTTGGAGGGCTCTTGTTGGATCAGGTGCGCGCTAAAGGGGTCCTGCACTTACGAAGAGTCTTCCGGAGGCTCTTGGAGGGCTCTTGTTGGATCAGGCGCGCGCTAAAGGGGTCCTGCACTTACGAAGAGTCTTCCGGAGGCTCTTGGAGGGCTCTTGGAGGGCTCTTGTGGGATCAGGCGCGCGCTAAAGGGGTCCTGCTCTTAGGAAGAGTCTTCCGGAGGCTCTTGGAGGGCTCTTGGAGGGCTCTTGTTGGATCAGGCGCGCGCTAAAGGGGTCCTGCACTTACGAAGAGTCTTCCGGAGGCTCTTGGAGGGCTCTTGGAGGGCTCTTGTTGGATCAGGCGCGCGCTAAAGGGGTCGTGCACTTACGAAGAGTCTTCCGGAGGCTCTTGGAGGGCTCTTGGAAGGTTCTCGTGGGATCAGGCGCGCGCTAAAGGGGTCCTGCACTTACGAAGAGTCTTCCGGAGGCTCTTGGAGGGCTCTCGGAGGGCTCATGTTGGATCAGGCGCGCGCTAAAGGGGTCCTGCACTTAGAAGAGTCTTCCGGAGGCTCTTGGAAGCCTCTCGGAGGGCTCTTGTGGGATCAGGCGCGCGCTAAAGGGGTCCTGCACTTACGAAGAGTCTTCCGGAGGCTCTTGGAGGGCTCTGGGAGGGCTCATGTTGGATCAGGCGCGCGCTAAAGGGGTCCTGCACTTACGAAGAGTCTTCCGGAGGCTGTTGGGGGGCTCTGGGAGGGCTCTTGGAGGGCTCCCGGACGCTCTTGGAGGGCTCTTGTGGGATCAGGCGCGCGCTAAAGGGGTCCTGCACTTAGGAAGAGTCTCCCGCGACTAAAATCCTCTCCTCCGAAGGCTTTCGGAGGCTCCTGAGCGCTCTCGGAGGCTTTTGGAGGGCTCTCGGAGGCTCTTGGAAGGCTCTTGTGGGATCACGCGCGCGCTAAAGGGGTCCTGCACTTAGGAAGAGTCTCCCGCGACCAAAATCCTCTCCTCCGAGGGCTTTCGGAAGCTCCTGAGGGCTCTCGGAAGCTTTTGGAGGGCTCTCGGAGGCTCTTGGAGGGCTCTTGTGGGATCAGGCGCGCGCTAAAGGGGTCCTGCACTTAGGAAGAGTCTCCCGCGACTAAAATCCTCTTCTCCGATGGTTTTCGGAAGCTCCTGAAAGCTCTCGGAAGCTCTTGGAGGGCTCTTGTGGAGGCGCGCGCTAAAGGGGTCCTGCACTTAGGAAGAGTCTCCCGCGACTAAAATCCTCTCCTCTCAAGGCCTAGGCCTCTTTTCGGCTCCTGGCTGGATTGTGCTCTCTTGTAGTACAACTTTAGTGCTGGAAATGCCTCGTTTCGGCTCCTGGCTGGATTGTGCTCTCTGGTAGTAAAACTTTAGTACTGGAAATGCCTCGTTTCGGCTCCTGGCTGGATTGTGCTCTCTTGTAGTACAACTCTAGTACTGGAAATGCCTCGTTGCGGCTCCTGGCTTGATTGTGTGCCTCTTATAGTACAACCCTAATACGGGAACATGCCCTCGTTGTTTCGGCTCCTGCTGGATTGTTGCTCTCGTGTAGTCCACTCTAGTAAAACTGGAAAAGCCCTCGTTGTCGGCTCCCTGCGGATTGTGGGCTCTCTTGTAAGTACCACTCTAGTACGAAACCTCTGTTTCGGGCATCTCTGTCTGGATTGTGGCTCTCTTGTTTACAACCCTTAGGACTGGAAATGCCTCGTTTTCGGTCTGGCTGGATTGTGGCTCTCTTGTCAGTCAACTCAGTAACTGGAAAGGCCTCGTTTCGGCTCCTGGCTGGGATTGTGCTCTCTTGTAGTACAACTCTAGTACTGGAAATGCCTCGTTTTGGCTCCTGGCTGGATTGTGCTCTCTTGTAGTACAACTCTAGTACTGGAAATGCCTCGTTTCGGCTCCTGGCTGGATTGTGCTCTCTTGTATTACAACTCTAGTACTGGAAATGCCTCGTTTCGGCTCCTGGCTGGATTGTGCTCTCTTGTAGTACAACTCTAGTACTGGAAATGCCTCGTTTCGGCTCCTGGCTGGATTGTGCTCTCTTGTAGTACAACTCTAGTACTGGAAATGCCTCGTTTCGGCTCCTGTCTGGATGTGCTCTCTTTTAGTACAACTCTAGTACGGTGGAAATGCCTCTTTCGGCTCCTGCTGGAATTGTGCTCTCTTTAGTACAACTGGAAATGCCTCGTTTAAATGCCTCCGTTTCGGCTCCTCTGGATTGTGCTCTCTTGTCATACAACTCTAGTACTGAAATGCCTCGTTCGGCTCTGGCTGATTGCTCTCTTTGTAAGTACAATCTGTACTGGGAAATGCCTCGTTTCGGCTCCTGGCTGGATTGTGCTCTCTTGTAGTACAACTCTAGTACTGGAAATGCCTCGTTTCGGCTCCTGGCTGGATTGTGCTCTCTTGTAGTACAACTCTAGTACTGGAAATGCCTCGTTTCGGCTCCTGGCTGGATTGTGCTCTCTTGTAGTACAACTCTAGTACTGGAAATGCCTCGTTTCGGCTCCTGGCTGGATTGTGCTCTCTTGTAGTACAACTCTAGTACTGGAAATGCCTCGTTTCGGCTCCTGGCTGGATTGTGCTCTCTTGTAGTACAACTCTAGTACTGGAAATGCCTCGTTTCGGCTCCTGGCTGGATTGTGCTCTCTTGTAGTACAACTCTAGTACTGGAAATGCCTCGTTTCGGCTCCTGGCTGGATTGTGCTCTCTTGTAGTACAACTCTAGTACTGGAAATGCCTCGTTTCGGCTCCTGGCTGGATTGTGCTCTCTTGTAGTACAACTCTAGTACTGGAAATGCCTCGTTTCGGCTCCTGGCTGGATTGTGCTCTCTTGTAGTACAACTCTAGTACTGGAAATGCCTCGTTTCGGCTCCTGGCTGGATTGTGCTCTCTTGTAGTACAACTCTAGTACTGGAAATGCCTCGTTTCGGCTCCTGGCTGGATTGTGCTCTCTTGTAGTACAACTCTAGTACTGGAAATGCCTCGTTTCGGCTCCTGGCTGGATTGTGCTCTCTTGTAGTACAACTCTAGTACTGGAAATGCCTCGTTTCGGCTCCTGGCTGGATTGTGCTCTCTTGTAGTACAACTCTAGTACTGGAAATGCCTCGTTTCGGCTCCTGGCTGGATTGTGCTCTCTTGTAGTACAACTCTAGTACTGGAAATGCCTCGTTTCGGCTCCTGGCTGGATTGTGCTCTCTTGTAGTACAACTCTAGTACTGGAAATGCCTCGTTTCGGCTCCTGGCTGGATTGTGCTCTCTTGTAGTACAACTCTAGTACTGGAAATGCCTCGTTTCGGCTCCTGGCTGGATTGTGCTCTCTTGTAGTACAACTCTAGTACTGGAAATGCCTCGTTTCGGCTCCTGGCGTTCTCGGCTCCTGGCTGGATTGTGCTCTCTGGTAGTACAACTCTAGTACTGGAAATGCCTCGTTTCGGCTCCTGGCTGGATTGTGCTCTCTTGTAGTACAACTATAGTACTGGAAATGCCTCGTTTCGGCTCCTGGCTGGATTGTGCTCTCTTGTAGTACAACTCTAGTACTGGAAATGCCTCGTTTCGGCTCCTGGCTGGATTGTGCTCTCTTGTAGTACAACTCTAGTACTGGAAATGCCTCGTTTCGGCTCCTGGCTGGATTCGGCTCTCTTGTAGGTACTGGAAATGCCTGTGCTCCTGGCTGGATTGTGCTTGTAGTACAACTCTAGTACTGGAAATGCCTCGTTTCGGCTCCTGGCTGGATTGTGCTCTCTTGTAGTACAACTCTAGTACTGGAAATGCCTCGTTTCGGCTCCTGGCTGGATTGTGCTCGCTTGTAGTACAACTTCAGTACTGGAAATGCCTCGTTTCGGCTCCTGGCTGGATTGTGCTCGCTTGTAGTACAACTTTAGTACTGGAAATGCCTCGTTTCGGCTCCTGGCTGGATTGTGCTCGCTTGTTGTGCAAAATAATGACGTTATCGTTTTTTTCCTCCTTATCGTTTTACAAGTCAAACGCATCATCGCGAACACCGCGGGCAAGTGCTTACATAAATCGACCACGCGGGGTTATTATACAAACCCAACTGGAGCTAGCGAAAGAGCTACAACTAGAGCTAAAGCCTGGAGCTGAAGCTAGAGCTGGAGCAGGAGCTGGAGCTAGGGAGAAAGCTACAACTAGAGCTGGGGCTGGGGCAGGAGCTGGAACTAGAGCTACAGCTAGGGCGAGAGCTACGAGTAGAGTTGGAGCTGGAGCTAGGGAGAGAGCTACAAGTAGAGCTGGAGCAGGAGCTGGAATTAGAGCTAGAGCTAGAGCTAGGGAGAGAGCTGCAACTAGAGCTACAGCTGGAGCTAGAGCTGGAGCTAGCCAGAGCCAGGGAAAGAGCTACAACTAGAGCTAGAGTTTGGAGAGAGGAGAGAGCTACAACTAGAGCTAGATCTAGAGCTGGAGCAGGAGCTGGAGCTAGAGCTCGGGAGAGAGCTACAGCTGGAGCTAGAGCTGAGCTACAACTAGAGCTAGAGCTGGAGCTAGAGCTCGGGAGAGAGCTACACCTAGAGCTACAGCTGGGGCTAGAGCCAGAGCCAGGGAAAGAGCTACAACTAGAGCTAGAGCTCGGGAGACAGCTAGAGCTAGACCTCGGGAGAGAGCTACAACTAGAGCTGGAGCTTGACCTAGAGCTCGGGACAGAGCTACAACTAGAGCTAGAGCTAGACCTCGGGAGAGAGCTACAACTAGCGCTGGAGCTGGAGAGGTGGGCGAGAGCTGGAGAGAGCTACAACTATATAGAGCTGGAGCAGGAGCTGGAGCTAGAGCTCGGGAGAGAGTTACAACTAGAGCGAGAGCTGGAGCTAGAGCCGGAGCAGGAGCTAGAGCGCGGGAGAGAGTTATAACTAGAGCTGGAGCTAGAGCTCGGGAGAAAGCTACAACTAGATCTGGAGCAGGAGCTAGAACTAGAGCTCGGGAAAGAGCTACAACTAGAGCTGGAGCTAGAGCTAGAGCTCGGGAGAGAGCTACAACTAGAGCTAGAGCTGCATGGAGGCTGGAACTAGAGCTAGAGCTAGGGAGAGAGCTACAACTAGAGCTAGAAGTGGAGCTGGAACTAGAGCCGACGACAACATGTACGCCATGTGCTTTGCCGCCGGTTGCGACCGTAACAGCAGCTTCTACAGATGCCAGAGCGAGGAGTGTGGATGGGTAGGAGGGTGGAAGGGGGGGTGGAGAAGGGGTCCCAAGCGGGTGCCCGTGCGAACAGATAGGAACACAGACGCACACACACATACACACAACGCAAACGCACGCACGCACACACACACACACACACACACACACGCACACCCACGCACGCACACACGCACAGACACACACACGCACAGACACACACCGACACACACACACAGACACACACACAGACACACACACACACACAGACAGACACGCGCACGCACCCCCACACACCCTGATGGATTCGGCCAAGAGTACGAGTGCAAGAGGAAAAAGAGAGGCATGTTGTTGTTGTTGCAAAAGCTTGTCAGATTGCGGCAACCGTACAAATTGTTTGTCTAATCTGGACACCACAGGGGGCCTGTCCTCAAACTAATCTTGGCACCACAGGGGGCTGCCGAAAATTGTGCAGGTACATGACTGAGCGTCCTCAATCACTTCCCTTCCAGTGACCTAGCTTCGTTGGATCAGGTCAGTCACTGGAAGCCTGATCCCCCTGCAACAGTTGATTTGGTAAATGTCCAATGTCGGATTATGTTGAAAAGCGAAATTGCAAACAGTGTAGGAGTGACCCTCTGCTCCCATGTGCTAGGGAGGTTCACACACACACAGCCCCAATGGGGCGTACATGCTTCAAGTAGAGTGAAAGGTCTGATGCACGGCAATAGGAGTGAATGGCGCACTTTTCTCGCTGTCAATAGCGATCGGGTGATTGTCGTATTTCCTGATCCGAACAGGTTCTAACAAAAAGCACCGGCATCAACGTGGCTAATGTGGTGACTGAATCCCAATCATGTAGTCGTCGTCGGTTTTGTTCGAAGAAGAAAGCTGGGATTTTAGGAGTTCTGCCGGTGATCTCCTTGATGCGGTAGGAGAAGATCTTGCGTGCTTGGAGAACGTTGTCGCCCAGACAAAGCACCACGTGTAAGAGCATGTGCTTGTCTCTGGTGATGCGGTCGGGTGGAATTTCAACAGTCATCCGAAAACATTGTCCTGCCATGGAGTACCATGGAAGGCCGGCCTCGGCAGCCTTTCGCTTTGTCATATTGTTGCTGCTACCAACCGACAAAAGCTTGAACAAGGAATGCAAATCAACATAGACATGATGTGTGCTCTGGCAAAACAACAAAGCGGTGTCGTCCTGACACTCGCATGCGCAGGCTTTTTTGTCACGCTTAGCGGATCTGGCAGCCCTAATCCGTCCTGAGAATTAGGGTCCAACAGCAAGTCTGTTGGGACAGTCACTCATGATCTTGAAATGGCAGCGACACCTGAATCCTGCACGTACCAGCATTTTTGCACAGGCGGTTTTGGACCGTTTGTGCTGAATAGTAGGATGCACAATATCGTAAGGTGCAATCGAGTCAGAAGACCAAGGATCTCGAGATGGAGACCGGTGTGGGTCCTCAGCCATGTGTGACGTTGCCGTAGGTGACGCTGATGATGTTGAATGCGAAGAGCGTGTCCTCTTTCGTCTTGTAGTATGTGGATGTTGGTGTCGTTGCTGTGTTGTGGATTGGGATGGTGGTGAGATGTTGCGTGTTTTCTTTGTTTTCTTGACTGTTTTGTCCTTTTTGTCTTTGTTGTCTTTCTTCTTTTTTGTCCTCGTTGTGTGATTTGTCTTTTGCTTGTGTGTGTGGCTGACTGCATGGGAGGATCTGGTGGTGTCGTCCTTCCTCAAGAAGGCATCAATCTCTTCGGATCCCCATAGGCTGCTGTCGTCATCCTCGTCCATTTGTGTGCAAAACTGTCCTAATGTGTTTCAGCAACTGTAGTTCTGAGAAATCGCTGCGGAGTCACAACTGCATTGAGGTATGTGCATACGCTGATCTTCAGAAGAGAGAGAGAGGTACACAGAGACATCAATTGATTAACCGCGCAGACCTGTATGACCTTTCGACATGATGCTCTTAATGTTGAACCTCATCAGATATGATGGAGTTCGTAGCACAGCTTTGCTGTGTGGTTGTTGGCTGCCGGGGGCAGCAAATGTGCATCTAATTGTCAACTCAGCAATGCTGCTCACGGAGTTCTTGATCGCTTTCGCTTGTTGGATGTAGGAGTTGATGTAGTAGATACTGTCTCCTTTTGGGTAGGAGTCGTTGATGTCGGACGCTGATCAGGTTGCTCCGAATGCTTTCGTATCCACTCTTGAGATGCGATAAAGTACTCACGCCACCATGAAGAGCCGTTAGTGGCCCAATGCCATCTCCATTGTGATGCCGTCGGAGATCGCGATCTGGTGCGTTGTTCCATGGTGCTAGCACAACTGGTTGTTTTTCAAAATGCTGCGGGAAAGAGTGCATCAATCGCTGCATACCTAACATATGTGAAGTGAGTGCACTGACTGTAACAATTGGCAAAAACGACTATCATTGTTTTCACCGTCCGCTGCAAAGCGCCCGATGACGGTATGAACATGGTTGATCACCTATTGTTGCGAAGCTTCGAGTCGTTCCACTCGTTGCTTTAGCTCTGTGATCTGCCGGGTTGTTTGCAGAATAAACTCGGCTAATTGGTCGCGTAGAGCCCCGTCACTGAATGTGGAAGGTTCGCTTCCAGTTTCTGAATCATAGTCCCGATGCTGTGTCAAAATCTCCATGAGGGCCTCGGAGAGAGCTTCACGTCGTGCCTCATCGATGGGTGGCGAATCTGTAGTCGCTGTGTTTGTCGGAAGAGATGCTTCGCTCATGGCTCTATGTCGGGATTCCAATAGGTGTCACTCTGAGGCATAAAACTTCAGAAGGCAAAGTTATGGTGCGTATCCGAAAGCAACATGTGTTCAAATGCAAGAGGTGTGCACTACCTGGCTCTTTTTATACCAGCGGATTCAGCAGCACATTCAGGACCAGTCTGGCGTGTTTTGCCTCATAAGGCTCTCGAGAATATCAAGTTGTTGTTTGCACGATGCCATAATGGCAGTGGTGGCTTCGTGTTGAGTAGTCAACACCGTTGTGGCCTGCTGTATCAAGCGTTCCAGCTTGGAATTCGATTCAAGCAACGAATTGTGAAACTGTGTTAGTAACTCAATAATCTCAGCCGATGAATCCGGACCAGAATGAGGCGGAGGTGGAAATGGTGGAGTCGCCGGTGCAGCCACTGCTGCGTCCTGCTGTTCTTGCGGATCTTGGTGTTGCTCTTGGTAATCTTGGAAATCTTCGTCTTCTGCAACACGTAGAAACTGAGAGCGTAAAGGCGCCGGCTGTTGATTGTGGCTGCCAACCGCAGGCTGCTCGTTGCGGCGTCTGCTATGCTTGGAGATGGATGGCCGAGGACGGCCGCTCAGCGCTTTGTGGCTCGGCTGCAATCTGCCAGTCATGGCACTTTTATACATGATGATGCCTCAGTTAATCCCTGTAAATGGCTGCGGGAAACACTGTGTTGGTACAAGGCGTCTCACATGGTGCAAAGTTGCATGACTCTGGACGCACGCACTGCAACTTGGCACAGTGTTTTTGCTTACAGCTGTTGATCAGTATAGCCGGCAGCGATGTACAGATCGCGCATGGCTCGAATGGCTGATGTGGCCTCGCTGCATGGTGTTGTCACTCTGCGCACCATGCGTGTGCGGGCCTGAAAACTGCTGCGAAGTATTGCAACAGAGGTCGCCGACTGTGGGTGTAAAATATCCGCCTTGTGCAAAGTGCATTGATGCGTAAGGCTGCTGTGCTGAGGGTTTATGGCGAAACCCAGGAAAATGTTGGCCGGTTCAGTTTCAAGCTGAACCGGTGGTTTGTAGAAAGATGCGTCAGTAAGCTGTGCAAAAGGAGGCAGTCGGGTCAGCTGTGCAGGCAAAAGAAGGACGCGGTTGTCAACGTATCTGGTAGCAAAAAAGTAAGCTTGATCCTGCTTGTTGTGGTCTGGAAAATGCTTGTGGTTCGTGAAAAGTTGTTTGTATGTGTGGTGCCAACACTGCTCTTCTACAGCAACCACGATGTTGCATAAAGCTGGGCTGCAGGGCGAGCCCATAGGTGCTCCACGAAATTGCTCAATGAGTGATGTACCGACAGTGAAATAGTTGAGCCTGAGCACTGCAATGATGAGTTGTGGTATGTGTTGTAATTGTATGCAAAGTTTGTTGCCGGAGGAGGCTTCCTGCTGCTTTTGTCTGCTTTTACCTCTGTGGACTCGATGTGTGGGGTCTTTCTGTGAGTGGTCAATGAAGAATTTGGAAGAGTGTAGTGGGTTCTTCTCTCTGTACCATCGAACCATGATGCTGTATGCTGAAAGAAACCGGCTTTGATCGACCGATGTAAAGAAGCCAGCTAAATCCTGATTGTACAGGATGTAATCTGTTGAATCGTGCAGTTTCCTGCGCTGATGCAAAAAGAGCGCTGTTTGTTTGAGCTGTGTTATCCCGTCTCCTTGGTGAAAGGAGTTTGGGCATGCTTGAAAGTCATCAGCTGCAGTACGTCTGCTAAGGCTTCCCATAATTTCCTGCCCATGGTGTCGATGAACGCCACTATAGGACGTCCTTTCGTGAATTGCTTCTTTCTTTTCGGTAAAATGTAGGCACGTGGGATGCGTCCCCATTGTGGAAACGCCCATGTGTAAGCTGGTAGAAGACTGCGGATGTCTGTGTAGACATCGAAGTGGTGTTGTAGAGGTTGGCGCTGCGAGATCCGAAAGATCTCTTTGTCTAAAAAAGTGTTGTGTATGGCAGTGTGGTATAGTGCTGGGCAGTACCACGTGAGTCGGTTCGGGAAGTGATCTTCGCAATGGATGATGCCCGTTGGTATTTTGTGTTGGACTTGCTTGATCCATCTTGACCTGTAGTATGTTGTTTTGAATGCAGTGTGTATTGTGTTGTGGTATTTGTTCAGATACAAACTGCTTTGCAGTTTGATGGTTGTAGGGTAGTCCATAGTGTCGGTGCCATGTGCGTATGGCTCGGCATAATTGTGACGCCAACTGTGTGGGCTTCTGAAGGCAATTGCTTTTGCCGGAGTATGCCAAAAACTGGTGTTGTGGTTGTAGTTCTGCAAGTTGGATAGCAATGTGATTGTGGAAAATGTGTTCCTGGGGTACTTGTGACTGTAATGGTGAGCATGTACAGGGTGGTGGTGTATCAGGTTGCCATGTGGTGTGGGCATCGCGCCAATTGTGTAGGAGTTGTTGCATAGGTGGGTGCTTCTTGTAGACCGGTTTCGTGCTGGGTAGGTGGAATGGTGGAATGTGTTGTTTGTTGCTTGTTAAACGAGAGCGCAAATATTGTCGTAGGTGTTGGGTGAAGGTGGGGTGTAAGAGTGGCTGTAGGTAAATGGGTTTTGTGATAGGAGGTGGTTTTAGTCGCCGCTTCTTAAAAACGGTGTTGAGAGCTTTGTGAGCGTGTCTGCGGTCGCGTCGTGGTAAGTTGTTTGAGAGTTTGTGTAAAGCATAAACGGTGGCTGCTGGTGTGTCGGAGCAAAGCAGTTGTTTTGTTGTGTCGAATCTGGTGCGAGTGTTGGAAGTAAGATGTGAGACAGTGGTCCATGCCTGTTTCCTGGTTTTGAATAAGGGGGAATTGCTGAAGCTTCGAATGGAGTGGTGTAGTTTGCCTCGGCGCTGCTTCGCCCATAAGGTGGCTGTGCCGTTGTGCTTGTTGTTGGCTGCTTTGGTGAAGCCGGAGAAAGCTCCTTTCATGTGTGATGTAATGTAGGGAAAGTTGAGCTTGGATTGGTGGTGCTGTATAAGAGTGTTCTCCGTGGCTTCCAGTTGCTCTGTGGGTATGTTGGCTTGTAGTACAATTGGTGTATATTGGTGGTAGCATTTGTGTTTAAGCCACCATCGTAAGGCAAGTTCGGCTTGTACAATCTTGTGTTGTTGAAGTTGCTTGAATTTTCGATTGCGTGTGCCCTCTCGTTGTGTGAGAGAGTGACTGGTGCTGCCGATGTAGACGTAGCCACGAAAAGGTTGTTGTGTGGTGACTCTGCAATATACCACCTGTGGCTGACGAAAGAAAGAGAGTGTGTACGATGGAAAAGAAATGTTTGAATGTGCTAATAGTCTCTGTAGGTTGGAGAAATGTCCTTCCTCATGTTTGAGGTAGAAATGCTGTGTACGAAGTAACAAGGTCAGGCCTTGAAGCCAAAGTATGATTTGGTGAAATTGTGTAGAGACTGGTTCTGCCAATGGTGCGACAAATTGTAAGATGGATCTGCCTTGATCCAGAATGCGTATGATGTTCTTGAATTGCTTTTGTCGGAAAATTGTTGTGTGATCCAGTGTCTGCCGGTGTTGAATCAAGTACTGCCTGAGTCACTCTGTCATCTGACTGATGATAGCGACAAGTTTGATCAGTGCTGGGGAGCCAAATTTGTCGATGGCTTTGGGCGGGACACCCCAGGCGACTGCAGCGGTCTGCAGTGTCTGTTCTTGTGAGTTGCTGAGTGAAGGAAATTCCGAAGCAACAATGTCAAGGTACTTTTTTACCTGTGTTTTTTGTTTGTCGCTGATGCCTTTGATGGCACCAAACCATCTGGTGATGCCGGATTCAGAGTGAACACCAGTGAAATGATCCTGAAACCAAACACTGGCTTTTGTAGGCTGCTGAAAGATGCGTTGGGGATCCATCTTGGGATCGAGGGGTGCCGCCTTGGTTGGTGTGAGAGTTGACTGCTTCTGTCGCTTGGCGCCCAGAAGGGATCGTCCCGGAAAATGCATACCTGTGGTGGATGACGATGCTGGGGAAGCATGTAACGCGTTGGTATCTTGTTCTGCAACGGTTGTTGTGGAAGGGGAGAGGCTACCAGTGGTAAGTCTGGTGTCGTTGTGTGTGGCGTCATCTATGGTAGCTCGTTTCTGTCCACGAGTGGTTGTGGTGGGGGAAATCTCAATTGTGGAAATTGAGTCGGGTGGTGGAGAGGGCGTGTTGAAAGGAGTGCTAGGTGCTGTGGCTCGTTTTGGTTTCTTTGGTGCTGGTGTGCTGGGTGCCTCAGTGTTTGCATCCGGAGCACGGAGAGCTTCGATTGTCTCCAGTGCTGTTGAAAGTCGTGCTTCCAGGTCACTGATACGGTGTGCAGCCAGAGTGTCTGCTTCTGTCGGCTGCGAAGATTGATGTGGTAGATGAGGTTGTGGTTTGCAGGATTGTGGTGGTGTTGGAGATTCGGTGGGTTGCGATTGTGCGTTGTCTGTGTCTGACTTGGCATCTTGCTTGTCCTTTTTGTTGCCGTCATTGTACTGGTCCTGCAGCTCTTGCAGGTATAACACCAATTCCTTGATGAGGTGTGACATTGCTGGCCGTTTTGCGAGTGTGAGCTTCTCTTGCCAGCAGAATGCGGTGGCTGCTTGGTCCAGATCAATTCTCCGTGCTCGGAGTTGACCCATAAGTTCAGTGGTAAAGACGGCTTCGCTGATATGTTTGCTGCATGTGAGATGGATGTCGAAGCCGTGTGCGGCGTAACGTAGCCAGTATGATGACCAATTGTGTCTTAGAAATGCGACCAATGGTGCTGTTGCGATCGGCATGCCTGCCGTGCGGTTGTGCACTGAATGTGGTGTAGATTGAATGTGTTTGGGTAGGTTGAGGCCGTAAAGCTGTCTGTTGTCCCAATGCTCTGGTGTTTGAACGAAGTCGTTTGGTATCTGGGGATTTGCAGGCGTGAGATTGGTGTGTTGTTGTTGTTGGGGTGTGACGGTGGCCTGAGGCAATGTATGTGAAGAAATGCTGGGGTTTTGAGTCGTCATCGGAGATGGACTCACAAATGTGTGTTGGGGAGTGGCAGGGGTGGGTGTTTGCAGTGTGGTGGGTGAAGCTGGGACGGTAAACTGCTGGGGTGGGGGAGGGGGTGGAGGGAAAGGGGGGAAAGTGGTGTTGTGGCTGTAAGGGTGAGCTAAACCCCAAGTAGTTGGGGTCATGGGTGGGGTGTGGGGTGGGATGTTGTGGATCCCTGGTGGTGGGGAAATCGGGTGCATTGGGGTGCTGCTGGTTGAGGCTGTTTGTCGCTGCACCGCACTGATTGCTGTACCGATGATGCCTGTTGGCATTGTTGTATGCCACTGAGGCTGTGTCGGCTTGTACATGGTTGCAAAATGGGGCACTACAATTGCCTGTGACTGCAAAAGCTGCAAATAGCACGTGCATGGACAACATAGTTGGCTTGAGTGTCAGCATCTACTTGTGCAATGCATCCAGCATGCAGCTGCATCGTCTCTTCTTTGGCTCAAAAGCGGGGTCGGAGCAAATGCTTGATTGCATACAGCTATGTGCAACGGGATTCAGGCCTGGAAGAGAAAGGATACTCGAGAGTGAAAGGTAGAAACGGAAGAAGAAAGAAAGTAATACAGAACATCACTGAATAAGGCCGAATCCAACGATGCTGAAATGCCCCGAGTGGAATCCCCACTTCTCTGGGGTCCGCACAACACCCTTTCGCCCCACGATGAAGGCCTCTCTATACATGTCCCGATACGTCATCTTGTAATGCTGATACTTAGTCCGTATTGTCCCGATGACGATCACTCCCTGTTGGCCCTTCGGCCGCCGTGTACATTGATCGGTTACTATATGTACCGTGCTTTCCGATACATCTCCTGGGGTCGCATTCCCGTATATGACGCAAGAGGGAATGGGTGGGTAGGACTTGTCGTCGAAGCAGTGTCTGACTGAACTTGGGCGGACCAAGTCCTCGCGCATAATGCGCGCGGCACTTGCAATGCTCGTGCCGTGTCCGGCGGTGTAGATGTATGTCTCTCCTGGTGGGTCAGTGGCACGGGTGCCGAACGCTCTGCGCTGCTCTCCAGCCCAAGGAATGAATAACATAGTATGCACGCCGTCCGATATTGGCGTCAGCACTGCCCCAAGTTCGTTGCACGCTGATCGCGTGCCTGATTGTAGCACTGCATGTGCAAATTCGGCTAAAGTCTCCTGCCTGAAATCGCTGTCAGCAGCTATCTCGCCCAAAGTTTTGGCGAGTTTGTGTGCTTCTTCCATGTCGACGGCGTGAGGGGTCGGCTTCTCATGTTCGTAAAGCTCAGAAAATGGCGCCACATCAATCTGTGGTGGTCTGCTCTGTTTGCCCAGTTGTTCGAGGGTTGGCTGACCCGATGGGGCAACGGCTGTTGATGCATCGTAGGTCGGGGCAGGTGTCCGAACGGAGCTGGAGGGATTGTGCTGAGCCTGTTGGCGGGAGGAGGTGCCCTGTCCGGCTGGGGGCTGCTGTTGTGCTGCTTGGCTGCCCTTGATGCGGAGGGCGATTCGTTGAACCTGCGAGGCCAATGTCCTTTGTGGGACCTTGGGTGGGGTGGGTGGCCTCTGACGTAGCTGTGTGGCTCTGTAATGCCACTTGTTGGTATCAACATCACGCACTGTAGAATAGCTGCGGAGCACAACCGAGGTCCGCGGAGGTGTCGACGAAGATCGCCTGGTGTCCCTGCGAGAACGACTTCTGCGGGTGTCGCGGGATCGGTGGTGTCTGCGTCGGCGGTGCTGTCTCCCGCTGCTGGCAGGTCGTGCTCTGCTGCGTGTGCGTCGTCGGCGTCTAGTGCTCACGGTGCGGGTTCTGCTGCGTGTGGGTGAGTGCCGTCTCCTGCGTGGCAACGGAGGATGGTGGGAAGAAGCATGTGCTGCGAGCGGGTCAGTGTCTCCCGATCCCGTAGCCGGTGGTGGTTGTGTGGGTGGCAATGTGCTGACAGAGGGGGTGTTGGCTGTGCTTGTTGGCTGGGGTTGGGGAGTGGTTGCCGGTGTCTGCGGGGCAATGTGTGCGGCATCGGTAGTGGTAACATTGGTGGGGTGAGATTGTGAAGCTTGTTGGAGGGTCGTTGGCGGCGGTATATGGGATTGTTGAGCGGGTTGTGTGGAAGGGATGCTGCAAGGTGCAGGTTGGGGTTGTGGAGCAGGTGGTGTAAAAGGAATGTTGTAAGTGGCAGGCTGGGGGTGATGTGGTGTCAGAGGTGATGGGCTTGTGGGAAAAACTGTTGGATGGGTAGGCAAAAGAGCAGGGTTCAAGAAAGTGGGGGGATGTTGCGACATGAATTGCTGGGGTGGAGGTTGTTGTGGCATCTGGGGTTGTGGTGTGCTGAGTTGTGTGTATACCGTCGGATGCTGTGGTATAGGAGCAGTGTGTCCACACGGCATCATGGGGAAGCTGTGCGTCTGCTCAACAGGGATAGTAGTGGGTTGCGTCGGCAGTGTGTGCTGCTGAGTGGCAGCAATGCTAGTTGGCATCATTGCTGGGTATCCTTGTGACTGCGGTACCCAGGTGTTCGGGTGAAATTGATTGAGCACCGGTCGGTTTGTTGGTGCGTATGGTGTTGCTGGTGGCTGCGTGGTAAAATAGTCCGGCCACATAGCTGCAACGAAGTTGGTGAAACAAACACAGTTGCACAAGCAAAGTGCAGGCTGTCCTGGTTGTCCCTGCTGGACAGATTTGAGAGGTCGTAGACGGAGAGAAAGAAGAGGGCCGATTACTTCCCGGAGGAAGCGCTGCTTCACTTGCATTAGACACTGTTACCACGTCTGCCCTCATGTCAGGTGCACATGCCCTTGCGGTCCCTGAGGAATAAAGAAGTGATCGAATAGAGGACAGAATAGCGAGGTAAGCCTGTGCATTAGCAGCCGGTTACTGCATTAGACGTCGGTTACTGCACCTGCACTCATGTCAGACGCACATGCGAGCATCAGAGAGAGAGAGATAAAATAGCATCGGGAGAATCTGAACGATCTGAACGAAGGCTGAACACCCGGTTCATCACCGGTCTCCCCGGAGGGTCACCACGGCGCCATGACGGAAAGCCGTTGCTCTGGAGTCTCAACGACCCACGCTGATCACACTGATGGATTCGGCCAAGAGTACGAGTGCAAGAGGAAAAAGAGAGGCATGTTGTTGTTGTTGCAAAAGCTTGTCAGATTGCGGCAACCGTACAAATTGTTTGTCTAATCTGGACACCACAGGGGGCCTGTCCTCAAACTAATCTTGGCACCACAGGGGGCTGCCGAAAATTGTGCAGGTACATGACTGAGCGTCCTCAATCACTTCCCTTCCAGTGACCTAGCTTCGTTGGATCAGGTCAGTCACTGGAAGCCTGATCCCCCTGCAACAGTTGATTTGGTAAATGTCCAATGTCGGATTATGTTGAAAAGCGAAATTGCAAACAGTGTAGGAGTGACCCTCTGCTCCCATGTGCTAGGGAGGTTCACACACACACACACACACACACACACCCACACACACACACACACACACAGAGACAGAGAGACAGAGAGACAGACAGACAGACACACAGACAGACAGACACAGAGACAGAGACAGAGACAGAGACAGAGACAGAGACAGAGACAGAGACAGAGACAGAGACAGAGACAGAGACGAGACAGAGACGAGACAGAGACAGAGACAGAGACAGAGACAGAGACAGAGACAGAGACAGAGACAGAGACAGAGACAGAGACACAGACACACAGACACACAGACACACAGACACACAGACACACAGACACACAGACGCACAGACGCACAGACGCACAGACGCACAGACGCACAGACGCACAGACACACAGACACACCGACACACCGACACACCGACACACCGACACACCGACACCCCGACACCCCGACACCCCGACACACACACACACACGCAACACAGACGACACACAGACGACACACAACACACAACACACAACACACAACACACAACACACAACACACAACACACAACACACAACACACACACACACACGCAACACAGACGACACACAACACACACACAACACACACAACACACAACACACAAACACACAAACACACAACACACAACACACAACACCCAACACCCAACACACACACACACACACACGCAACACAGACGACACGCAACACACACACACACACAACACAGACGACACACAACACACACACACACACAACACACACACACACACACAACACACACAACACACACAACACACAACACACAAACACACAAACACACAAACACACAACACACAACACACAACACACAACACACACCACACAGCACACAGCACACAGCTCACAGCACACCCACACCCACACGCCCACGCACACGCACAACACACACAACCGGCGCGGACACCCACGCGGAGTGCGCACGCATATTTACATATCTAAATCACCCTGTTTTGCACTGCTTTGATGCTGACCAGAGTATCGCTGTCATGTGGGGCTTTCCGGTCCTTTAATTATTTTAATTATTTTAATCGGGTGGTCCTGGTGCCTATAAAGACATCTGCAGCTGATTTTAATTATTTTAATTATTTTCTTTCTTCGGTGTGAAAAATGATTAAAATAATCAAAATCGGCTGCACATCCATTGGCAGGCACCAGAACCACCCGATTTAAATAATTAAAATAACTAAATAAGTAAAATACTAAAAATTATTAAAATGGGCAACGTTGGGTAGATTTGAGACACAGTCTACGCTTGAGCCGTCTTGTGCCGTCGAGAGCCGTGTCTTGAGGCTTGTGGCTTTTCGGTTTGGATTTGGTGCACAGCCAAGAGCAACAAGAGACTCGCGCGACTTTGGCTTCAGCATGGCCTCACGTCTACCAGCTGCATCTAGAAGTCGTGATCTGTCCCGGTCCGTCCGCAGAGCTATGCCAATGGCCTCCCTGATCCTGGACTTTGTCCAAGAAGGTGCAGGACCCCAAACGGGAGTCCCTGCAGTTAGATGCACGGACGGTTACGCAGCTAGTTCTTGCCAACATTGGCCAGCTGATGCTGAAGTTCTTCCAGAAGTGCAGGCACCTGATGCAATGCGAACTAGTTACTCAAGGTGACCCGTTGCTCCAACCCTGAACTCTCGAGAGTGAGAGAGATAAAGCCAGGGGAGGGAGCGGGAGATGAAAACAAAGGCCTGTTCCGTGGACAGTGGTGCATCGAGCTTCAGCTGTTCGAAGAGGCCTCAGATAAGTTGCACATATGCAGAAGTGCGAAACATCCGTCGTGCAGAAGCGGTGCTGAACGTTTCCAAAGTATGTCTGATCTTCATGGGCTTCGCCTCGCCGCCTGGGATGCAGTGAAGCTCCAGACTGTCGAAACCTATCAAACAAACTCCCCCGGCCTTTGTTCTTCTTCTTGCCCTTCTTGCCAGACTTCGTAGGGGCGAAGTAGAACTCCTCGTCGCCGATTTTAATTATTTTAATTATTGTCTTTCTTCGGTGTGAAAAATAATCATCAAAAGTAATTAAAATAATGAAAATAAGCTGATTTGCATTATTCTAATTATTTTAATTTTTTTTATTATTTAAATCGGGCGGTCCTGGTGCCTATAAAGACATCTGCAGCTGCTTTTAGTTTGTGTTACTTCTTTTCTTTCTTCGGTGTGAAAAATAAATATAAAATAGTAAAACTAAGTAAAATAAAGCAATTTCAATAATTTTACTTATTTTAATTATTTTAATTCTTCTAGTCTGCAGTCAGGGACAGGAGTCGCTAAATAGACCCTAGAGGTAACTCTCATATATATATATATATATATATATGTTATGTATGTATATATATATATATATACATATATTATAAATATATATATATATATATATATATATATATTGTTTATTAATTTTTACGATATATACGATATATATATATATATATATATACATAAATATGTATTTATACATAAATATGTCTTTATACATAAATATGTATTTATACATAAATATGTATTTATACATATACATATACATCAACATACGTACATACATGCATACATACGTACATACACTACACTACAATACAATGCAGTACAGTACGTTACGGTACGGTACGGTACACTACAATCATACATACACACATACATACATGCATGCATACATACATACAAACAATACATGTGTTCCTGTTCCGTGCTATGCTACTAGGATACCTCAACCCCCCAACCCAGGGCGCAAAGAGTCGGAGATGCAGGCCAGCAAGCAGCAAGCGGCCAGAGAGGTGGTGAGCGGCGGCAGTCGAGGGCAGGGCATGGCTGGGCTCAACTTAAGACCTAGGCGCTTAGGGCTTGAGGAGGAGGAGCTGGTGGTGGTGGTGGTGGGTGGTGGTGGTGTTGGAGTGACAGAGGTAGAGGAAGTGGTAGTGGCAGCGGTGGTGGTGGTAGTGGTAGTGGTAGTGCTAGTGGTAGTGGTAGTGGTAGCGAGGTAGTGGTAGTGAGGTAGTGGTAGTGAGATAGTGTGGTAGTGGTGGCGGTCGTGGTAGCGACACTGGGCCAGGGTTGGTGGTAGCGGTGGTGGTCGTCGTTGAAGCCGTAATAGTAGCTGCAGTGGCAGCAGTTGTTGTTGTTGTTGTGGTTGTTGTTGTGGTGGGGGTGCTGGTGCTAATGCTGAGCCACGTGCTCTCCGAGGCCTGGCTGAGCCACATGAAAGCGCAATGCCGGCAAGCAGGTCACAGGCGGGCATCGGTGACTGTGCACCCCCGCCTTAAAAACATCGCTGCAGCTTGCTTGCCCCATGGCAGCTCGAGAACAAGGACGAAAAACAAATACAACGCTACCACAACGTATGCCTTCTCAAGGCTGCAATGCTCGAACCGCCAAAACAAACCCAGGCCTGGCGACTCAGGAAGCTCCCGAGCCAAGGGTTGATGCAAGGATTCTCTCAGGCTCGCATAACAGTTCTCATGCTTCTGGCAACAACAGTGTTGGCCTCTCCATCGAAGCATTCGGGGAGTCAAGGCCAAACCCCGCCGACAGGAAATCCCGACGGCTGGCTCCAAGGGCTCAGCGAAACAAAGTAATTACCGGGGGCCTCTCCGAAGATCGTCGGAATGCCAGAAACACTGATAGAAACATTCCCTCAACCAGACCACATATGCCTTACTTGCCCGCTGCCACCACCGAACCGAGCACAAATCCGTTGCAGCCCCACTCCAACCCTGATGCAACAAGCTGGGGCTTCCGCCTTTGAAGATGTCTTGCTGCCTTGCGAGATGCAGTCGTATAAAGCTTACGGGAAGCCACCACATCTCGATCTGAGTGGTGTGAGGAGAAGCACTGCGCACTCTGGAATTTTTGGGGATGCCGGCTGACCATTACGGCGGCCAGGCTGAGGTAGGCCGCAGCTTGACAAGACTTGCAACGTGCCTCTCATCTGGTGCCCTCTTACACTGCATGTTGATGACATGATGCAACCATTGCTTGTCTTCCGGCAGAGGAACAGCTTGGAAGCGACATTGGGTTGGGGCCTCGTGCAGATTAAAGTTTCGGGACCAGCTACAGGACTGAACTCTCACCCGATACTTCCTCAACTCCACGAAAGGAGAAACCCCGAAAGACATTTCGGAAACTAGAGCTCAGATCGAGTTCTAAGCAGGGCCTGAGCTCCTTGAAGGCCAACCTCAGGCAGAACTCGGCTGGCTGCTCTCTCTTGCGGATGCCGTAAAAACACGCATCGCTGGGAGTGCAGAAGTGCGCGTGCGCTTATGCGCAAGGCGTGCAGGTCCTTCCATCTAACAGAAGCACGAACTGCCATGGCGAAATAACATGAATCCTCGAAGAGTTTCGCGGTTCTGAGCTTGATGGAGTATCTGCAGTTCGAGGAAGCAGCGCTTCAAGAGTCGAGACTTCGAACGGCTTGGGATTGATGTCAGCTCAATATTCGGTTCTGATCGAGCCTCTCACCGTCGACCGTTGGAGCACAAAACTGACTCGCCGAGGTTGTAGCGTCCAAGGCCCCTCGTCGGTTCGGGAACAGCTCCAAACCGACTTTTGGGGGCTTTTAGAGCATCACGGTCTCTGTGTGCTCCCAAGCTTTCAAACCCACTCCCCTCAAGAGCCTCAACAAGGTGCCCGTTGACAGGTTCTTTCTCACTGAGGCTGTTGCAGCTCCCTCATGGAGAGCTTGCCACCATTCTGCACCTCTCAGTCTCACACATGGTGGGAGCATGCCAGCTTCCATAAGTTAGGACTTCGATGGACCCGCTCTTGAAACTTGTTGAAGCTGGACCGGGACAAAGCATCCCCCCTTGCTTTAGCGAAGGGTCTAGCAGTCAAGCATGTGCAAACGTCGAAGATGCAATCAAGCATTCCTGCCGCCAAGTCACCCGCTGCAGAGCAGAGAGGAAATCACGCTCTGCCTCTGCTTGGGACATCTTGCGACCATGCAGTCGATTTGAGGTCCGGAGGCGGGAGGGCTTTCCAGATGTCACGCCAAGCATCAGAAGCCCTAGTCCCCCGTGGCACGGCTAACACGACACTGGCAACGTGTCGGGCCGTTAGCACAAGCTGAAGCCTCCCGATCATTCCCGCGCCGATTGGGCAGCCTCCTCCTCTTCCTCGTCGTCGTCGCTTTCGTCACCCTCCGGTGGCAAAATGACCTTCCAAGATTCTCAAACACTTGCTCCCCCAGCGTGGAAACTGCCACTCGCCCTTCTCCAAAGGCTCGCATTCCTGCAATGGCCTCGTCCGGGTTCTGCACACCTCGGAAAAAGCAAAAAAATTGGACAAAAACAATACGGCGACGACAACGACACCGGCGACGCCACCATTGACACCGCCGTCAAAAAAAGCAACACCACGGGAACAACGACAACAATCGTAAAAGATTGGAGCACCACTTCCATCCAATTACTCCTTCGCACCGAAAAACCTTCGGCAACCCTAAGGGCCGGACGGGTCTGGGGCTCTTCCTCCTCTTCCCTGGCCGCAACCGCTCCGCAACGGACACTAACGAAGACAGGGTATGTTCTTTTGCTTGCTGTAAGCCCCGCCCGGTGAGAACGCTGTAGGGTCTCATTGAAATGACTGGCGCTGTCCGGATGAACTCGCTACAATGCAAAAAGGAGAAAATGTCACCTTTTGTTTGCTTCTCTCGGTCGACTGCCGAACTTCGTACAATGTGATTGTGCCTGCAACTGGATAACTCGCACACCAGCTATCAGCTAACTTCTCCTGCCCCGCAAGCCCCCGCCTCGTCTCCAGCTCCGACCTGAAGGACGCCCAAAAGAACTCTGGAGCCGAGCCTCTTCGCATGAAACCTTTTGTTTTTGCTCCGGGGCTCCGTTGGATTTGCCCGGCGCACAGCCACTATGCGGCCATGCATGTAGCTGTTAATCCAACCTAATCCAATCTCATACACTCCATCCAACCGCTGGTGTCTCGAATGCGAGGGCCGCCTTGCAGCATTTTCTACGACACGAGGGTTTGCTGTTTGCTGACGTTCCGGATGGGCGGGTTGACAAAGCTTCGCGTAAAGTGACCAGAGTACGTGGAAGCTGCCGCCCAGCATTGCAACGTGTGCACTGGCAAACACATGACAGGTTGTTGCAGAGAGTCCTCAAAAACCTTCACGATTAGTGTCACTGCGGTTATAAGACAGTACTCGTCCAAGTCTCAAGTCGAAGCCCTTCGCGTCAATCCCCCTAACACTTGACGCGGCCACAGCTGACCTACCTAAATGAGCTGATATGCCCCTGCCGGAGTCACATCCTCAGCTTCATGTCTTACTCGTTGGGGGTGGGGTGGGGGAGGGATGATAGCAAACATGTTTGCGCACTGCACTTCTTGTACCTTATCTAAGTCAATGCTGCTTGTTTTGCAGTCAGGCGTTTTCACGTGCTTGTGACACTCAAGTTCACGTACCTCTTGTTCCCAAGTTTTGGCATGCGATGTGGACGCCACCTAGACAGCGTGGACTCAGTGCAGCAACTGATTTCGTGTCTGCTGTCTACGTGACCACTTGTTTGATAAGGAAGTAAGTACTGTGTCCTTCAAACGGAGATGCATTGCAACTGCTGAGCAGCCGCACGGTCGACAATATTTGGAAACAGATGCAAGCAGTCATACTTAGCCTCCACACTGCGAGTTTCGGCCCCTGACGGCGAGATTAAAGTCGACCCTGCCTTGGTAAAGTATTTGTACCGGTCCTCTTTGTGCTGGCATCATGAAGGCAACTTCCGGTGTTTGAAGCAGGAATTCGGAGCGTCCCAGAGAATCAAAGCTGAAAAAAGGCCCGCCCTAAGGTTACATGTCAATCTAGCATGCACAGCGAAATCGGTAGGGCAGCAATGGCCGCGGTCCCAGCTAACTGTAACGGTCTTGCCCTGAAGTTCGAAAGTCTAACACCAAGGTCCCGCAAGCCTGAAAGCTGTCATGGCAGCCAGCGCTGCAACGCCCGTCTTCAACTTGCCTCGGCGGGCGTTGCAGACCCTGGCAGACCCTGTCTGCTGGGGCCGCTAGGGGGCTTTCGGTTGATGAATATCTCGAAAGGGACATCGAGTTTCCAGTTCGGGCAAATGTTACCCGCAGATCATTGGGGAAGAAACTGAAACTCACAGCCGTCGGGCCGGAGGCAGAGTTAAGCCGGTCAGGCTCGGAGTCGGACCGCTGCTCCGGCGCCGAAGGCCACGCTTTCCGGCCTTGTCGGCTTGTGTTAGACTGCGGCATGTGCAAGATTCAAACACCTCCCATGCAAGGGCAAAGCCGGTGATTTGCCGTCCCCACTGTCTTCAAGATCGTCTCCTTCAACAGTACCTTGTTTCCTGCACGTCGCATACACAGTGCGGCAGTGAACGGCGATGACATGCACGGCACAGCACGGCACAGCACGGCACAGCCTGATGATCAAACCTCAGTGGTGGCGGCTGCAGGTCTGCAAGATCACAGGAGCATGTCCGACCAATCTCGGCCGTGCGCCCCTAAGCTTGGACACCGCCCCCTTGCCGCTTGGGGACCTCTCCGGCACCTCCTGGCACTTTCGAAAAATCGTTACAGTACATGCAGGCACAGTTTTCAATGCCAACTGGCCCGGTCTTTGGCAGACACATTCCTGGCTGCCGGCTTGAAAAAAGTCTGTCCTCTGCATCAGGTTCTTCGAGAGTGCCGTGCTTGATGAAAGAGGACGATCTGCCCAAGAAGTGCGACATGTGGAGAGAGCTGTTGAACAATTGGCGGCACTTCGCGAGAGCCTGCGCCTGACGGTCTTCCTGAATGACTGGGGACGACGGTCTTGCTCCGATGCCGCGCTTGGCCTGTCGTCCACAAACTACCCACCATGCAACGGCCTCTTAGGTCTTAGGTGCATCTCTGCCAACAAGCTGCGGCTGGAGGGCGGCAACGACACCTGCGCTTGTATGTCTGGATCGCTCGCAGACAGCTTGCACTGCGCACTGCGAATCTCCCAGCCACACAGAGTCTATGTTGATGAATTGAGCCCAGCGCTGGTCTTGAGCCTTGCGGCAGCCCGCCGCTTTCGCGAGGCATCGTCCTCGAACACCACATGTTCGCAGCACTTGCACTTGCTCGAATGAGACGAGGTGCTGGTGTGTCGTCGTTGTCGGAAGGCCTCCACTGCGACTGTGGTGAGCCATATGCAGATGCCGCAGAAAGAAAAATTTACACCAGCTGCTCATTCCAGGGCCCGCACACTCGCAATGCTGCTACGACACCTGCCGAAAAGAGGCATCCCTATCATGGGCGATATGCCTCCTGCTGTCAAGCTGAAATGAGGGCGGTGCTCTTCAAATTTTGAGCCGTTGGAGACAAAGATGCTGACGGCGACGGTGGCGCCGACACGTCCTGATTGCAAAGTCAATCGTAGAAGAATGCCGATCAAGTATTGAGATGCCTCCCTCACTTCTCTTAGACTCTAGTCTTAGTTGTTCACTGCTGAACAGCTTCCTGCTGGCAGCGCTATGGCAAACGAAGCCAACATTCTCTCTATCTCTTGCTTGCTTGCTTGCACACAGCCAGGGAGAAGCCTCCTGCGCAGGGTGTGCACTGGTCCCAGCGTGCGAGGCTCTGGCTTGCACCGTTGTAACCCCGACTCTTTATCTCTCCCTCTCTCTCTCTCTCTCTCTCTCTCCCCGTCTTGCTCTCTCACGGTGTCTCTTGCTTGTTGCAAGCGACAAAGCGATCGAGTGAGGGGTAGGTCCCGTGGCTCGAAGTCCACCCCGTGTCTCGGTCGGTAAGGACCCCCGGGCTTCAGCCTTCTTCCGCAGAGCTTGGGGAGCGTGTTAAGCCCCCCGCGTGACAACACAGCGAGTCCCCCTGATCGGCAAATCGTGTATATTGGGCTCTAAACTATCAAGGTTCTTCAACCTGTCTCTCTCTCTCTCTCTATCTGTCTGTGTCTGCCCCGAGCGCTTGCAAGGGCTTGCGGTTCAAGGGAGTTTGCATGTGCGTAGCTAATGGGTGGGTAGCGCTTTTCTCTGACATATAGGCCGCAAATACTGCTTACATTATAGACGGCTCAAAGAAGTCCCATGTAAGCACTAGAGGGGATTGGCTAGTGCAGCCTATGTAAATGTTCGTGGTGGGTTGAAGGCTACAGGGGCTGAAGATTTGGTGCGTCCCCTGAAAGCATATACCAGCAACAATGGAGATCATCGAAAATCCAACTACCACGACAACAAGGGCTATACAAGTGCCTTGCAAAGCCTATGTCACGGCTGTAAGGTGTATGTAAGGCCTTATAAGGGCCATGTAAAGGCGTAAGGATTATGTAAGTATGGTTTTGCGGGACCCCTCAAACCGATAAATTTCATTTCCCCAAACCCTACACCCTGAACCCAAAACGCCAAGCACCTGCCAAATCCGGGGGCGGAGCTTCCCCCCACTCACCCCCAACCCACGTCACCCCACGCTTGAGACCTTACTTGGACTCCCCACCCCACAACTCCCCGCTTGAAAACTCCGTAGATGCTCTGGGTTGAAGCAGATCATGGTCCGTAAGAGTGCCCTGTCGGCGAAAACGCGGAGGCTGTTGGACTTTGGCCAGGGACCTAGCTTGGCACGGGTCTTCTGTGCCTGAACGTCGATATTCGGGGATGCTTGGGGCTCTTGGCCAGGCAGTTTGTTGAAGCCTCCTCCACAGTCTTTGCATCTTGAGCCGACCACATGTATACTGATCATCGGGATGCTTCTATGCACACTCTTGAAATCTTTACAGGTGCGGAACATACCTCCACAAGAAGATAAAACTGCTTCAAAGTCGTAGGGGGTTTCGTTTCATCATTATCCGTAGGATAGAAATGCATGCTAAGCACACTTATATACTGTAAGCGTAGATTGACACTTGTAATTTGCATCTTTTTGCGCATCGTTTCTTACCACAGGATCTGCCGGGCTATGCGGTTGCTCGTTGCTCCAATGCCAGGCAACTGCCATTGTACAACAAGGCTGCTTCATGTCAAGCAACATGGGATCCCAGCCACGATGCACCAGACAACACAGTCACAAATGTGAGAAGCCCACAGATCACTCGGATACATGCCCCTCCGCAAAGGTCTCTCTGGCCGTCACGTAGTAGAAAGATACATCACAGACCGCAATGCTCGAATGCAAACATTGCTTCTCCTCCACTTCCGGATCCTCTCTGGCACTGTCTGGAAGCATGGAGGACGACCTTCCACGGACGCAAGCCCTCGACACCAAAATCGTGACGCATGCGAGGGCCACAGCGAATTAAGGAAACGCGAATCCGAGTGCCTTAACGGTGTCAACAAGCTTTGGCGACGTTCCTGTTCCGCTGCTGCACGTGGCCTGCCAGCCGCATGCTTACAATCCACAACAAATTCTGTTAGTTAACTGCCCTACTCCGAGCAAGCGACTTTTGGAAGGCGGCCATAGCACCTGCGAAAAGCAACATGGCAGATGTCTGAGGTACACCTGACACCAATCGTCTGCTGCTGCAGACTTTACGTTGATGATTTGAGCCCAGCACTGGTTTTGAGTCGCCCAGCCTTTCGCTTGCGTGAAACATCGTCCTCAAAATCCACATTCGATCTGGGTGCCGGCAACTCGTTTACTTGCAACATCAGGTGCTGGTGAGTCGTCGTGGTCACCGCTGTCGACTGTCCTTACCGCATGGAGGAGAATCCAAGTGCCAAACAATCAGCCTGCCCCTCATGCTGCATGTAAGGTCCCTGACACTCGCAACGAAGCCGCAACACCTCCGGATTCAGAGAAGCAACCATTCGCACGCCGCCGCACCAAGCCGTGTAAGGACAGAACTTTTCAAGTTTCGGGGAGACGATGATGGGGACGGCGATGGAGTCGGCGACTGCTTCGAAGGAGATCGTGAGGACGCCTCGCCTCCGTCCTGACTATGCGACACAGCATGCCCTAGCTCTTCGCCCCTCAAGGATTCTTGGAAAAGCGAACATGGAATTCTGGTGATTTGTCATTCATTTCTCTTCGCGGTTGCTGCTTGCTCGACGAACCTGGTCGGTGGAGGGGGTTTTGGGCTCCCGGATCAAACATCGACAGTGCAACATGTGCTTCTGCTCGTTTTGTATCAGTTTATCTCTCTCTCTCTCTCTTTCTCCCTGTGGGTTTACTAAGCTTGCAAGGGTGCAGTCCGTGCCTGCTCTCCTTGCCTTCTTCTTATTTTTGTGTTTCTTGTTCTCAAGGCATGAGTGCCCGATCACGACCACCAGAGCTCCCATTTCATTTCGAAATTTGGCGGGGAGGTGAAAACCATGGGGCGGCAGGCGGCGAATCCGATCAATCCCGCAACTTGCTTGACATCTTCCAAGACGAACCCCAAGAGTAACAGCGTGCACGATGCCCCGATACCTACAAGGGTCTCCCACTTTTCGTCCCGAGTTTACCGCTTGAAGGTAGTGTGCTTGTGCGGAGCGTCACGTGACTCATTGCTCTTGTCCCGCGACATTGAAGGAGTGTCCCGAAACCCTGCTACTTGGCATCTACTGGGTGCGCAGCGGCAACAAGGAGGGCACTGCGCCTACGCATTTCTTCGAGCAATTCCACACGTTTCCCGTTCCTGGCGATACTTGGTCCGCTTAACGTGTCTCCAACCAACATGATCTATTCCACCATGTCGACACATCTGTAAAATTACGTAGACTACACCCATAAGCTCCGGCCTCTTAGACTGGAAGTGCGCCCGTGTCAGAAACACACGACACTCTCGAAGTATCTCGAAGTTTGATTTCCTTTGTTCATTGCTTACGAGTCCGACCTACGTGCCTGTCCCTGCCTGGTCCCCGAAACAAGAAGCAAACCCTGCATGCACCCCTGCTCACGGACAGATTGCGCAGGCTACAACAGGCAGCAATGCAGCAACCAGGTTCCAGACTCCGTTTCTCTACGTGGACATGGACTGCATGGAATGGCAAATAACATCCCCGAGCGGCCCAACGACGCAGCACAACGACGCGAAATCCAATTAGTTGATGTCCCGTTGACAAGAGGGATTTGCGTATGGTCCGTCAAGCAACATAGGGTGCGGCTACACGCCGCCCCCGGCGCAGGCAGGCAACAAGTGTCGCAACTGAATCACGCATGATCGCACATCCTATTGCAGCACGCCGGCAAAATGAAACCCGAAGCGTTGTATCGCACTCAATACAAAGAAACCGTTGTCGCCGACGCAACAGTCAGGCCGACGATGACGACGGCGAACTCGAACACCATGCAAGTGCTGACCACCCCCACCACCACCACCCGTTACACTTCAATTCTTGCCAATAACTCCATCCTAAACAAACCCAACCTGACGAGAACCCTGACACCAAGAACAACTCCGCCTCTGCATCGAGATTAAAAGATGGGCTTGGACTGGGCGACCTGGCAACAATGCAAAAATCCTGTGAAGTTCTCTGCGGCATGACATTGGAAAAAACATTCACTCTCTTTGCAAACGGTCGCAATTTCAGGTTTTGCTGTCCTTTGTCCTACAACCCTCTACTGATCGAAGATAAAATACTTTCTACAAAACCGAACAAGCGTCACCTTCGGAAAAACATTTTCTATGCGCCGTGACGTGACAAGCCAAGAAGCTGTGAAAAGGCTGATGCCGCACCTGAGCTTGTCACACGAACACCACTCGCCAGGCATTTAACAATGCAGCTACCATTTGAGACCGCAGCCGGTTTTCAATTTAGCTGTTCGCCGCCCTGGCGATGCTGCCATTGCACAGCATCGCCATGCACGTCACAAGCGCCCCTCCCCCCCGACCCATCTGGAGCAACGCTGCCAAGGCACAGGGATAATTGCAAGACCGACCTCCATAGCAACAGCACGATGTCACCAAGTAGCATCAACCAGCCAGCTTCGTTCACCCACGCCGCCGTTTTTTCCCTCTCGCTCTGGTAAAGCTGCGAAGTACCGTTACTACGACCAACTTGCTCAAAGAAAAGACATCGTCTATCGGGATTGCGTTTGTGTCGAATCTTTGATTAGCATGGATTCTTGCCGCATGCATGCATTCCGCAGCTTTTCGGGTATAGTTGACAACATTGTCGGTGGTTTCTTGGGCTTTGTGGTTCGTGAGCTGCAGCCTCCGGCACGGGGGCATTCATCGGCTGGCTCGTTACCGCCCGGCCGTGCATGAGCAGTGACCAAAACCCTGACCCCTTGAACATCCGGCTTCTTGGAAACCAGCTCCGCAATCTGACCATCAATATTATCGTGAACGAACAACCGAGCAGCAACCAAGCTCCTGCTACCTCCAGGCTTCGTCTTCTGCAGCTTCTGTGGTGCCCCTGAGTCGTACGTGGAGGGCTTCCTGAAGGTTTTCGATTAGGTCGAGGGTTTCAGTCTTTCCGGTTAGGCAGTGGGGAAGCTAGGATTCGCACGCCTAACCAGCTTGGGCGAGAGGCGGTTGCAATTCTTCGGGGCGAGGCTTCCTCCTTTGTCTCGACCGGTGCTTCTGGGCGCCGCCGCTCTTGCTACGTGGTCTTGTTCGCTACCGGTGTGAGCGAACCCTTTATCACTTTCGACGGATTGCGCCGCTTGCTGGAGCAATCACTTCTTCAACCGGGCTGGACATCCTCGGCGACTTCCGCACTGCCGACTGGGCCGATGGTGGTTACTCGAAGCTCTGGTTTCGCAGAGGCCCCAAATGCAGTCACGCTCTGATTGTCAAGGCCGTGCCCTCTAGCTTCATTCTTTGTGTACCAAAGGGGACTTTCAGCGAAAAGGAGCTCGAGCAAGCCACATCAAGCCACTATGGACGGTTACTCCGGGGATATCGGCCCATGGTCAACACCAACGTGCTAGCCGCAAGTGTGACAGCCCGGGAATTGAAGGAGACCCTGCCTTGCCTGCCGGTCGATTTGCACTCCCAAGAAATCGGTGCCCTGTCTTCCGAGGCCGCCTCCGACACCGGAGAGGATGTCCTGCCTGTTGGCAACATGCTCCTTCAGTCTGTGTGGCCGCCCGGCTGGGAGTCCTGGAGACCCTGGAAACTTTCCTAAACGGCAAAGAGGTGGACGATCGCTTGGAGCCTCACTTCGCTGCAGCTTCCGATGCCGAAAATCTTCGGGGACTTCAGGCCACCGGCACCGGTCCACCCGCCGGCGACGATGCCGGTTTTTTGGGGAGGTGCTGCAGTCCCTGTTGTTGCAAAGCAGTGCCCAGGAAGACCTGCTTACGGGCATCCAGCGTGGAGAAAGAGGAAGGAATCAGAAAGCAAGAGAATTCACTAAGAAATGAAATCATGGTAGAAAATAAAACAAACTCATAAACTAAATCCTCTTTAAATATTTAATACCTATTAGTAATTGCAATAATCATTAACAAATCTAAGTTTTCAGGACTTAACAAATTATAACACAGGATTTTACCTCTCAAGAACCACCAGCTATTAACACCAAGAATTAGGAAAGGCGTTCGTTCATATGTGGTGTTTTGTTTGCTTTATTTCGCGCTTCACTTCATTTCATTACGTTCTCTTTATTTTAAACACACGCCCAGGAAACTAGGATTATGTGAGGATTTCTAAGGTTACAGAAGGTGGTAAAAATAATTTCGTTTTTTTTTCCTTTTAACCAAATAAATGAATAAAACAAGCGAAATGCGTGTTTATTCTATTTAATTAAGGCAAAATGAGAAAAGGACAGAACGAAATTTGGCTTTTTACCGCAGTACAGACACGAACTCAATTATAGGAGATTCTAGTGGTTGGGTTTTTTGCTTGGTGTTTCGTGTGGTCTAATTCTCGCTTCACTTCATTCCATTGAAATTAGCCCACACGAAAGCACTAATGAAAAACAAACCACCATTGGGAATAGTTGGTAAATTTAGGTCATATCCGGATAACCAATTTCTAATAGTAATGGATGCCCTAGAAACGCTAATAATAAAATCAGGTGTTAAATCTTAATGGTTCGTTCCACTGCGTTCATACAGGAATTTATTTGTGTCATTCGTTTCGCTTCTTTGTATTTTTTTTTATCAGCCCTTTTTGCGTCTGCCGGAATGAGTGGTCCTTGGTCTCCTTACACAGCTACCCTCCCTCCTACTTCGGCCCGCAAGCGGACCAGTCACCCTCGAAGCGGCAGGGTGCTGGGCCCCGCCCCGTCAGCGAGGTCCAACACGAGCTCGAGGGCCGGGGCGTCCACCGAGGCGCGAGGCGCCGCCGGCCATGCCCGCCCGGCCGCCGACAGGGCTGTCGCACGCTGAACAGCGACCGACAGCTGAGTCCACCAACGCCGAGCCAAGCATGGCCGCGGCATTGCGCAGAGCGGGAGGGGCGCGCAACCGGCGGAGGCGAACGAGGTCGCGAACGAGAGCAACGGCTCCCGCGCTCCAACGACCCCCAACCTCCGAGCCGAGCACAACGAGGCGCTGGGGACCGTTGCGGAGGAGCTCCGGGTATGTCGCCTCTTTGCGGCGTGTGGCCGTGGCGAGCGCTACCCCGTTTTCATCCGCTGCACGCCCTTGCGGCTGGCCATCTCGCGACACGGGAGAGACCAACGTCGCGTCGCAGCACAGTGCCCCTCCCCAAGGAGTGACGCCGTAGATGACCATGTCAAGTCGCCGGCGGTCGTCCGACTCCACTCCCGGTGCGGTCGTGTGCGTGAGCCACTGCTGTGGGACGACTTGCCCTTCGGGCCCGATGGCTTCGCGTGCCACGCGGACACAAGCGTGCTCGACGATCTTGGCCCGGCGTGCGAGCAGCCCCGTGCGCGGGCAAGCCACCGCATGGTCCCCAAAGCGATCAACGGGACGGCCGCATCCAGGTGCGTCGCCACCGCAAGTATTGGAGGTGAGCGGCAAAGCGAGACGCAAGCGCCTGCGCAACGCGATCTGCATGGTCTCAGGCGCCAGTACGTGGGCTTCATCCGAAGGAATAGCGGTCAGCCAAGCCCCGGCTTGTGGTCCCGCCTTTGTTTCCCTTCAGGCCGCTGTTGATTTCGTTCTTTATTTCATTTAATTCGTGCCTGCGTTCATTTTTCACTGCGTTACAATTAAATGAAAAAGAACGAAATGAAACAGCGAATGGAACCGTTTGTAGGCTGTGTAAGCAGTCCGACGATTTTTGCAGGTCCTTTCTTGCGGTCCGACTTCCGTTTCTTCCTGAAAAGATTCAATCGGATAAAAGCGAGAACTGTGGGTTCTAGCTTTGACCAAGTGTGGCACTAGCAAGCTTTAAACCCGAAAGCTCTAGTTCTTTAGAGTGTTCTGGCATCGATGATCAGAGCAGGTTCCAAACATTGTGTGGGCTTAAAGATGCGCCACAGCTCGATTTACAGGCAGCTGACCGACCACGTGCTTGCCTGCCCTGGCAGAGGCCTGCTGGCCAGGCGAGCCAAGCTCGCCTAGCGAGCATGGATTCGGGTCGCAAGGAGGCGCTGGAGCCTGAAGCGCAGGTAGTGCCCAGCAATGGCTGGCCCACACCACGGCGCCTGGTGTGGAGGTGGCTGACCGGAGCCGCCTCGACCTGGTCCTGTACGGCGCGGAGCCGTGTGTTGTCGCCTGACGCGCACGGGACACCCGCAACCTTGTGCAGAGGTGGCCAAAGTCGCCTGCCGTTGCGGCCCTCACACGGGACTGACCGTGGCTACAGGCTTTTTCGTTTGGCAGCTCGAAAAGTCCGTTGAAAAAAAACACTTCAGTTCTCACGGGCCAACAGTTTGCAGTCGGGCGTGCTTTCGCTGTTGCGATCGTGATGAGGATGGTATTGGGTTGCGTAGAAATGGTATTGGACGCATGCCCCAAACGCTTCAAGCCTCACGAACAAGGGCAACCAAAGAACCCAAAAAAAACAAGCATCGCAAACGGCGAGACGCAAACGCCTGCGCACTCACCCTGAACTTGCAGTCGCTCGCCGTTGTAGACTGGATGTGCTGGGCCTCGAGGTTGGTGGCAGGTTTAGCCCAAAGGCTCCTGCCTTCCTGCGACAGTTGGCCAAAACTCGCCCGTGAGTCGCCAGCGCGGTTACGCCCGCCGTGCGACGTGCTTCGTTGCACCGTTGGACGGAGCACGACGGCGCCGAGCCGCCCTTAGGCCACCTGCTGGCGGATGCTTGCCCGGGGTCCTTGTTGCAGACGTTGGCCCCAAAAAAAAACCGTTCGCAGACCATAGGGGTATTCCTTGTCATGTCCCTTCGGCGCCGCCTGCAAAGGCTACTGCTACGGCTATGCCTGCGGCTGCGGCTACTGCTGCCGCTACGGGTGCTGCCGCTGCTACGGCTCTTCTGCTGCGGCTACGGCTACTGCGACTGCCACAGGCCACTGCTACTGGTACTGCGGCTGCCTGTGCCATGGTTGTGGCTATGTGGCTATGGAGCACGCGCTCGCGAAAGTAGGTGTTGCCTGTGCGCGAACCGTGCATCTGCCAACCATGTGGCCAGTCCCCGCACCCTGCGTCGTCTGCCGGGGTTGGGCGCGAGCATTTCTCCATGCAAGGCAAAGCCGTTTCCTGTCGCAGAAGATCCCGCGCCGCCGCCGCTTCGAGAAGGCATGCAGCTTCTACGCCGCGGCTCTCAAATGCTGCGAAGCATCTGCGTCCGAAGTCGGGCACGTGAGAATAGATGACGGGCAGCGCATCCGCCCAGGCCGCCCAATACGCAGGAGCTGTGTGCGCTGTGCGGATTGCAAGCCTAGCCCGCCATGCACGGCAGGAAGGTGGCGATGCACCATGCGTGATGCGAGTCGATCTCTCGGAAACCGCCCATACAGGATCGCAAAGTCTCCCAGAAACATCGTGCGCTTGCGCGTACCGTCGCGATTCGGAGGGGGGCAGCGTGCGAATCCCGTGGTTCGCCCGGAGGGCCGCGCACATGGGTAGCAGGAGCCAACGGCAGTGCACGTCCGGGAAGCAAGGGCAGCTGTTGCAGGAATCGGCGTTCTTCCGACATGCGTTCCGCCGCCCACTGGCTGACGAAGTCGGGGCTGTGCTGTCCGAGTGCAAACAGTGTCGGAGCGACAGCATCTGCTTGTTCGCAGCCCTCGCCCTGCGGCACGTCCCTGCAGCCGCCAGCAGGTGGGTTTCATGTGATTGGGCCTCGCCGACCTTGCGCATCCCTGTGGCGTCCAGCGCCATGCCTTCATGGTCCGAAAGGCTGTTTCGCACGATGCTTGTGTTTTGTTTGACGGACTATTCACATCATCATCTACCTGCGGTGTCAGTAGAATTGCGATGGCGTTGCGGTGAGCGGCAGCGCTTTAACGAGCCGGCAAAAAACGAAACACAAGCGGGCACGCATCACGCAGCAGTTCCTGCAGAGGCGGTGTGTTTGCACCGCCGCTGGTGAAGCGGGTCGGCGTCCAGGGGAGCAAGACGTCATGCCCTCTTTGGGGTGACGTGCTGGACCGCGGAATAACTGCCATCACCTGCACGAAACAAACTGAGAATGTTCTTGTTCTTGTAAACATGGAATGTACAAGCGCATTGCTCGGACACTTTTTTTTCGCGGACCTTTTTCCAGCAGCCCAAAGTCCCAAACGGAAGTGCCCACCTGGCCCTACGGAGCACGCCAAGGCACTACGGCAACGTTACACTCGCCCGCGAGCGGGAGCTCCAACACGGAAGCGGCGACGGCGCGCTGTGCCGCAACTGCGAGGAGCCCCGACCAACGGGCAACCCACGCCGTTCGCGCGGCCGCCCGCATGTTAGCCTGCACGTCGGAGGCACGCTGCCCGGCGAGCAACCGGAGCCAGGTGGCCGCTTCTGCGCCAAACCGGCCCCCAACCTCGACACCAACTACCACCAAGCGGCAACGACGCGCGCGCACAAGTGAGGTAGGTCTGGTGACGTTTGCGTCGGGCGGCTGCATCGACCGCTCGCCCGGGGTGCACGTCTGCTCCGGGCTGCGCCGCACCCGCCCGCGTCACAGGGCTGACGATGGTGGCATCTACAGCCTGCTGCGCGCCGTGCCACAACGACAACCCGTTCGCGAATTTCGATGCGGCGGTCATCGGAAACTGGAACATCGAGGTTCATGTCTGCGAGGCGGACGTTGCGGGCGACCCGCGCGCCTCCATATATCAACTCGAACAAGCGCAAACGCCCCGACGTCGTCGCCGACGGCGCCACACAGCTCGGCGCAATGTAGTGCTGCGACGTTACCGTGGTCCCGGCGCTAACACCCGGCGCCTGCAGCCATCTTCCAATTGATGTGATGGTGCCACCGAACACGCAAGTGCGCTGCTTCGCTTGAGCTCTTACCGACGGGGACGCGCTGGAACAATGAATTGCTTTGGTTGCTCTGGCTCGTAGCTCGTCCGGTTGCAAGCCCTGAGAGCCCATGTTGCGCTTCGAGCAGGTGCGGCGCGGGGAGTCTATAGGCGGCGTGCCCAGCCCCGGACTGCGAATGCTGGTAAGGTCTGGTGACGAGCGCGCTACACACGGAGCCGGGGCAGTTTACAAAAAAATCATGGCGGTTGTTCAGCGGCCTGCAACCCTACGCGCAACGTGCGCTGCCACAAGTGCGGCCCTCGCCTGTGTCTCGGCCTGACAACCTTTTAAAAACAAGAACACAAGGTTTGTTTGTTTGGTTGTTCCTTAACAGTTCAAGTTAATGCCACCTCGAGCCAAGACTGCAGCGGCTTAGGGTTGGGTGAAGGAGTGCAACGCAGCTTGACTAAACCCTAAACCTGACACTCGACAACTCACAGAAGACGCGCGCTCTCTCTTTTTCTCGTGGTGACTGTGGGCACGTGTTGTTCGGCACTCTCGTTGAGAGTGCAACAAGTAAAAACACTCTGGTGCAGCAGCAGGCTCTGCTGCAAAGAGACTCTGTGTCGCAAGGCGGTCCAAGGCTTCGTGAAGCAAGCACTGCCAGCTGGCAGCCGACAGTTCGCAAGTCAAGCGGAGTTACTTGAAGGAGCACCGCCAAGAGGTGGCGTGCTACACTGCAAGCTACTTTCCCCCCTCGGCAATGTGCCAGGGCGGGTGGGTGGGAGCTAAAAATTTCACTGCAATGATGTAACCTCAAGTGACATGAAGGCTATGTCACACATGGAAGAGCATGCCACACATGCGTCAAGCTTGAAGCCAAAAGCAGTCGGTTGGCTTGAAAGTTCCACTGCTCAACACAAGCTGCCTTCACGCAATCACTTCCAAGGCAAGCAGCCTACAAAAGAGGGTACTTAAAACTCGAGGTGGCCACATTCTTTTCCTTACACAAGTAAAAGAATACAGAAAATAACTTTCACTTTTAAGGCGCTAGCAGCGGAGCGCTGCCAACTCGCTTAACAGTTCAAGTTAATGCCACCTCGAGCCAAAACTGCAGCGGCTTAGGGTTGGGTGAAGGAGTGCAACGCAGCTTGACTAAACCCTAAACCTGACACTCGACAACTCACAGAAGACGCGCGCTCTCTCTTTTTCTCGTGGTGTCTGTGGGCACGTGTTGTTCGGCACTCTCGTTGAGAGTGCAACAAGTAAAAACACTCTGGTGCAGCAGCAGGCTCTGCTGCAAAGAGACTCTGTGTCGCAAGGCGGTCCAAGGCTTCGTGAAGCAAGCACTGCCAGCAGGCAGCCGACAGTTCGCAAGTCAAGCGGAGTTACTTGAAGGAGCACCGCCAAGAGGTGGCGTGCTACACTGCAAGCTACTTTCCCCCCTCGGCAACGTGCCAGGGCGGGTGGGTGGGAGCTAAAAATTTCACTGCAATGATGTAACCTCAAGTGACATGAAGGCTATGTCACACATGGAAGAGCATGCCACACATGCGTCAAGCTTGAAGCCAAAAGCAGTCGGTTGGCTTGAAAGTTCCACTGCTCAACACAAGCTGCCTTCACGCAATCACTTCCAAGGCAAGCAGCCTACAAAAGAGGGTACTTAAAACTCGAGGTGGCCAAATTGTTTTCCTTACACAAGTAAAAGAATACAGAAAATAACTTTCACTTTTAAGGCGCTAGCAGCGGAGCGCTGCCAACTCGCTTAACAGTTCAAGTTGATGCCACCTCGAGCCAAAACTGCAGCGGCTTAGGGTTGGGTGAATGAGTGCAACGCAGTTTGACTAAACCCTAAACCTGACACTCGACAGCTCACAGAAGACGCGCGCTCTCTCTTTTTCTCGTGGTGACTGTGGGCACGTGTTGTTCGGCACTCTCGTTGAGAGTGCAACAAGTAAAAACACTCTGGTGCAGCAGCAGGCTCTGCTGCAAAGAGACTCTGTGTCGCAAGGCAGTCCAAGGCTTCGTGAAGCAAGCACTGCCAGCAGGCAGCCGACAGTTCGCAAGTCAAGCGGAGTTACTTGAAGGAGCACCGCCAAGAGGTGGCGTGCTACACTGCAAGCTACTTTATTCTTGTTCCCAAAAACCGCGCATGTCAATCAAATCGCAAACGGAGATATTCACATCAATATGTGAAATCGTAAAGTATATATTGAATCGCCGGGAAGTCAATCAAATATCTTTGCATATGAATATGGTGCAAACACTCGCACTCGGGCAATCTTTTACGACGATACTCGAAGTCAAGGGGTGATGAATTCACTAAGTTGGCACGCCGCAAAATGCGGCAGTGCCCCACTGAGCCCACGTGTGGGACCTCACACCACACACACATTACACCGCCGAGCTGAAAGCCTCGAACGGTGGCACGTCACCCCCAAGGGAGGGCGGGTGGGCAAAACAAAACCAAGCCATATGGCCTTGAAAGTTGCTAGGGTTTCCCACCTCCCACCTCAGCCAAGAAGGCTTCGTGGGAACAAAGTGTGTGGCGAAACAACGATTGACATGCAGACAGAAAATTTTCGCACTCAAAATTTTCAAAAGGTTTTTGGGCAAGAATAAAGACTAATCAATCACGATTGAAAGTTGTCTTATTCTTGTTCCCAAAAACCGCGCATGTCAATCAAATCGCAAACGGAGATATTCACATCAATATGTGAAATCGTAAAAGTATATATTGAATCGCCGGGAAGTCAATCAAATATCTTTGCATATGAATATGGTGCAAACACTCGCACTCGGGCAATCTTTTACGACGATACTCGAAGTCAAGGGGTGATGAATTCACTAAGTTGGCACGCCGCAAAATGCGGCAGTGCCCCACTGAGCCCACGTGTGGGACCTCACACCACACACACATTACACCGCCGAGCTGAAAGCCTCGAACGGTGGCACGTCACCCCCTGCTTCAGCCACCCGTGCGAGGCGCACATAATCAATGGGAGTTCTCGCTCCCCACTCTTCTTTCGAGACTCCCCGCGAAGGAAAATCAGCTATGTTGGAAGCTGTGTTGACACGTTCAAACCACGGAGCAAGGCAACCTTCGTCAAGTAGGTTATGCGTAGCAGAAACGATACGGCCACCAGAATCATTCTCGCTGCGACCATTGATCATCGAGTGCAAAGCTCCCTCGTTGTCAGTGAATACAATAAGATGGCAGTGGCGAAGCAAGCGTGCCCAAGCGGAAATGCCACACCAGATAGCGAAACACTCCAACTCGAAGATCGGATTCTCGCTCCCAGTTGTATTCAAGGATGTTAAAGCTGCATCGTCGAGGAATTCACTGAAGTGGCCAATGTAGGCTCCCGACTCTGAGATCAAGATGCCACCAATACCAGCCCGCGAATCATCGTATGAAGCGTCGACATAGAGGTGCCAGGTAAAGCACGATCGATCCGCAATGCAGCGAGCTGGAGCACAAGCAATGTGGTTTTTAAGGGTGGTCAAGGCAGCCATGGTTTCGGGTACCAACTTGCCGCCCCCTTTCGTCACATGCCTCGAGAGTTCCTTAAAGGCCAATCCAGCCTTTTTGCCAGAAATCTGCTGCTCTGCGAACTGTAGCCTGCCACGTAGTCGCTCGCCATCCTTGCGGCTAAGGAACCCCGCAGAAAGGACATCGCCGAGGGTGGACACCAGCTCATCTCGCCTCTTCTCGGTATTCTCAAAGTAAACGAAGCCGATTCCAGATTCGGAGAGATTGATCTTCAGGCCAAGTACAATCGAAATGGAATCAAAAACCGAAGCTTTGTCAGAGGATGTAGCCCAGCCCAATATCAGGAACAACCCGTCTGCGCAGAGTTCGAACAGCTTGGACAGGCGGGGTGTTTCGGATCCCAAGAAGTCGTCGAAGTATACCCCCCAGTGCAGGAGGAACAACACCACCCCTATGTTCCAAATCCCCAGCGAAGTTCTGCAAAAAGAGTGTACGCTGGATCTGGCACCAAAAGGCAACACCAGTTGGCCATAGATCTCAGTCTTATGTGTATGTGGGTTCCATACGGCCAGGAACGCATCAGGGACTGATTCAGGGTGGAGCGCAAGATTCTTGTATGCTTTGGCAAGATCCCACGACCTGGAGTACAAGCTTGCTGACAGTCGCTTTGAGCGGAGCTTGTGGATCCAAGTAATTGTCGATGGGTCTGCACTTTCCTCCTTGGCGTATGCCGAATCTACGGGTAACCACTGCCTCAGAAGGGAGGTCCTTCTCTGCCACAGGTCCGAAAAGCCAACCTCGATGAAGCTCATCACGAGTAGCTTCGAATGTTGCACAATCAAGCTCGAAGTCGCCTGATCCCTTAGTTGAGTGTATGATTCCTTTCCGAAGCACCTGTGCTGATCTTCTCAGCGTCGCCGTGGTGAGGGTCGCCGAAGTTCTTTTTGACCTGTAAACCCCAGATGGCGGTATGGGACCGCTAAGCTTGAAACCTTCGGCAATGTCGCCGACTATCGAATCATCCTTGTGACCACTGGCTTCAAGCATCTCTTTGAAGATCACTAAGCGTTTACTCCGAAGGACTTTTGCACAAGATTCGCTCATCCGCTGCTTGATCAACTTTTCCATCGGCTCAACCTCCTGTACCCTCGCAACCCACTTCCTAAGCTGGGCCGTCCTCTCGGCTCCAACCTCAAATGGGCTAAGGGTTACAAGCTGATCGATTGTGGATTTTAGTTCGGATGGGATGCCTGTCATCAAGTGCCTCGGGTGCGTAGCCTCCAGGGCTTTACCGATGAACTCTTCGGGTAACCATGGGATGCCTACTACAACCCTATGCCAATGGGACTCCTCGGGCCCTGCCGGTGAGGAGTGTTCCTCGTTGGGGAGAGGCTGCACAAGGGGTTCATCCGGCATGTTGAACTCACAAGCGACAAGGTTACTCACTAAGTCCGATGGCATCAACTCGGGACCCTTCACGACAAACCCTATAAGAACCACACGGGGCCCCTTGACCCACGGGAGTGTGCAATGCTTAAGATGCGAATCGAACCTGATAACTCCGTTTTCGAAGTCGACCTTCGTTCCCATCAGCTGCCCAAAATTTGCATCAGGGCAAGGCATGTCACCGTGATCGTTGTGAACCCACAAACCCCCTTCCTCGAAATTGGTGACCTTCGCCACAGTGTTCAGGTAGGGTAATGAATTGTTCGTGTCGATGTGTAATGTTGTTTGCACATCCCTCATCAAAGCCAGGCTCGTGAAAACAGCGTCTGGGCACTGCTGGCGCATGAACCTTGCAAGGACCTGAGTTGTCAGCGGAAAGTTAACCGAAGAAGTTCTAAGCCCATAAATACCGCCATGAACAAAGGATCCCACCGTGAAGGAAAATTCGTGCTGACCTCCATCCCCCCTGGCCGGAAGCTCCGACTCAAGAAGTTGAGTGAACTCGGAAATTTTTCCCGGGTCGATATACCCCAGCTTTAGGCACGATGCAGCAAAAACCTCTGCGGGATGAGTGGCTTCAGAACACACTTGCACTCGATCAGGCCTGGGCTTGCTTACTTCAGGGACAGAAGCTACACGGCTGCTAGTGGGATTGCTAGTTTCCGACCCTACATCGAGCTTCAAAGCAGGCGAACTCACCCCCAGTAACTGCCTGCGAATGACGCGAGAGCCTGCCGGTAGCACGGTCAACGTAGTATCACACTTGGCACCCGCAGGGATGGGAATTGGCCCCTCAAGTTTCTTGGAAGCTGTGTCAAGAAAAGGTTTGGGCGTGTCAATTGTCGCCACGCAGCGAAATTCACTAACAAGAGGAGGTACCTTCTTGCGTGTTGGCTGTGAAGCTGCTGCCACCTGGGCTTCACGGTGTAGGGGAGCTCGAGACTCATCCAAGGAGCGCGCACGAGGCAGGGCGCCTAAAGCAACAAGTTGCTCCACAATTGCATTTGCCCACGCACGACTGAGATCTAGGGGGAATGTGGAGTCATGGAGCACGTTCCGGGACTCATGCGTGTGGCTGGAACTTACACCGCAACAACGAACACCCAGCTGCGTTAGCGAAGGCACAGAATGAACAATGCGTGTGAAACGAGGGCTGAGAGATCCCCACATGCACATGTGAAAAACAGTATCAATGGAATTTAAACACAGCGTATGCTTGCACCACTGTGGCGTTCGCCACAGCTCTGACTGTCCAGGGTTTTCGCAAGAAAAGAGAATGCCTTTGGACCAGCACATGCTAAAGAGCTTCCCGCAGAACTCGTACAACAAGCTACACGAGGCTGAATAGCATGAAGCATCGGCACCATCACGGTGCTTCAAACTGCGATGTTTCTGGTTCAAGGCTGGGGGAGAAACATGAACGTAGGCACAACTGGGATTTTCTAGCATTTGCACGACAAGCTCGCGCGCCTGCTCGTCACCAAGGTCGAGACGCAACACCGGTGCGATCAAGCATCGGCCGACATTCTTGTCAACACCAATACTATCATTAAGCCCCAGCCTGCGGAGCTCGCAAGTCAAGCGACCAGACCCTGCAAAAACTTCAACTCCAAAGAGTGCCTCGATCGAAACACCAGTTACCCGAGCCCTAGCCCGGTTAAGGAAAACCTCCAGTGATTCAATCAAGTCACAACCTGCGTTCTGAAAAGTTCACCCACTGGCAACCTTTGCATGATTGACGATCGAGTGGGGTTTTTGACAGTTAGGTTCAGCGCAAAGGTGGACACCCCTCGGGCATCTGCCTCCAGCTGGAGCTGAGCTACAGCCCTCTTCCGTGTTGAAGGCCCAGCATATCGGAACACCGCGTTTGGTTCGCGACCACTTGTCTTTGAGGGACACAGGCATAGACTTAGGAAAGGCTTTAGTTTTGGTTTTGCCCTTCCCTTTACCCTTGCCTCCAGTCCTTTGGATCTTCGAATCGTTGTTCTGGCCCTGGTCGCCATCCATCGAACGCTTCCCGGATGATGAAGCAGAAGGTCCCAGAGGTAAGAGATGAAAAGCCACTTTCGGGTCGCCCTGCAATTTCGGGAGCTCGATATCCAGCGGGAGTTTCCCATCGGGACCAGCACGAAGCCCTTTAGGAAGTTTCTCCGCGAGTCGCAACCAAGCGGCTCGGTCAGCTGCTAGAACCTGATGCAGTGTGACTTGATGATAGCCAGGCGGTGGCTCCATGGTAAGGTGTGACATCAAGTACTCGTGAAATTCCATGCTCACACTGTAGCTGGCTACCCCAACGAGATCCATTGCAAGTGCCCGTCGATGAAGAGCATGATGCAGGCACAGCGGCGTGTGAAGCTGGCATTGAAGATCGACTGCCTGGTCCTTCAAAGTGATTTTTGAGTTGACCACATCAAGCTCCTTTCGAGGTTTCTCCAGACGAAGTTCGGCCTGCCGAGACGGAAACCTAGCTGGAGACAAGTAGGAGACACAGTTCTCCTGGACCATCTTCATGACCAAATCGTATGACCCATAGGAGCACTCTGACTCGTTGCGGAGTGCAACACCGGCCAGGCGCTCGCTCTGCTTCTGGATTCGCTCCGATCTTTCTGCGGGTGCTAATTCCGCCTTTTGGTCATCGGCACGATGCTCGATCAGCATCTTCACCTGCGCGGTCATGAGGAGCTGCGCTTCAAACACCAACCGCCTCAAGGAAGCTAGGGTCGCTATTGGAACTTCCTCCGTGCCGGATCTCGCCAGGCCGGTAAGCGCTGCATCACTCGGTGTTTCCCCCGGCTGCCCCGCTGCGAATGCAAGACCTGCCAAGGTACTGAGATTCTTGCCAACCAAGATGTCCCGAATCGGCTTTGGCAATCCGGCCGTCTCACATCTTTCCAAGAACACGGCCTTGGACTCTGTCAGTGGAACCGCCATGCCGACACACTACTGCTGGTCTTTTGCGCATAAGACGGCTCTATTCATTCAGCTCGCTGCTGCCCACAAGTCGTAATCACACATGGGTGACCAACGTGTCATCACCACGTTCCACACACCTTTTGGGCTCAATTCGGTACTCACGCCAGTCAAGGATTCCTGTCATGTGGTTGCACTCGTCCTCAGGACGACGTGCAGGCCCGTAGCCACCACACGACAGTAAGCAGACTCTCAGCCACCACATCGGTTTGCACAAGTTCGCGAGTGCAGGCACAAAGTGCAGTGCAGGCCCGAAGCCCTCGCCCAGCCCATCACAAAGTAGACGATAGTAAACTGCGAGCGCAAGCACAACGTGCTGTGCAGGCCCGAAGCCCTCGCCCAACCTTCGCAAATCCGATTTGCACAAGTTCGCGAGCGCAGGCACACTGTGCGATGCAGGCCCGGAGCCCTCGCGCAACTTTCCCATCACATGTTCTCCAAAACTGCGAGTGCACGCGCAAAGCGCTGTGCTGGCCCATAGCCCTCGCCATCCTCAATGAAGACCACTAGGTCCTGCACTCTTGGGATTGGCAACTTTGCTCAGGTATGCAACGACAGCTTTCGTGTCCCTGAGCGGTCGAGCCTGCTCACACTGCTTACACATCCAAAACTTGCTGTATACCCTACTTGTAAAAATCTTCATTCCCTCAGCTTTGCGGCCACACATAAGTGGGCCATCGGAACCCTTCGCCCGGGTATGGAGGGAAAGAGTTTTGGGGTTCTGGAAAACATCCAAGTCCACCTCTTTGTTTAAGTGGGGCACAGCACAATCAAGGGCAGCATCACTGGCGAAACTCTCATAAGCTTCGGCATGGTCATCAGAGGAACCTGAAGAACTAGAGGTACTCGAGTCGGAATCCTCAGCATCCTGCTCAGGCTCAGCATCACAATTGTCAGCCGGCTTTCCTTCCTCGAGCAAGGGCTCGTGTTCACTGCCGACATCGCCTCCAGTGTCAATGATTTCATCAGGATCGCCAAACCGGAACTGTTCAGCAGCGAGAATGAGAGGATCTGTAACCTCAGCCTTTGATTCATGACTGCTCTCGCCCGATTTGAACATGCCACTTCGAGTCGAGTCCGGAGCAAACATATTACGCTTGATGAGACGAATGCAATCTTGTAGTTCACGTAATGGTTTGGCTTGCACGTCTCTGCCGTATGTGTAAAGAGTTTTCTTCCCCGCTCTCGCGTGATGTCCCAAAATGAGGCAAGACTTTTCGGGATACCCGGCCTTCGTCATCCAGGAAAGGGTTGTTGCCTTTAATCCATGGGATGTTAGCCCTGACGCAATCTGCTCACTCATAGCGCGATTCAACAGACCGTTGAGCCACGATGTAGTCTCATCAGACCCGATCGCCTCCCCTGACCACTGACCCTCGGCAGTAAGTCTAGGTAACAAAGGTCCACGATGCCCCTGTCGAAGGTTGAACCCAACCATCTTTGCAACCTCGATGAACTGGATACCCCACGCCTTATCCCGCAGGCCCTGAACCGGAGCAACGAGAATCAAGCTCTGCCCCAGCCCACGTCCTCTGGTCGCATTCTTGTGGTCCATCGTTTTCGCCTCAAGGTATCCGTCATCTCCACTCAGGTCGAGCTCAAAGCGATGGATGTTCCTGATGTCGGACACTCGTGCCCGGCTGTAAATCTGGAAAAGAAAAACTCCTGCACCATATCGATCAACAGGATCAAGGGATGCATCACTGAGCATATCTTCGAGCGCCATAACTTCCCGGACAGTGAGTACCCTGGACTGCTTGATCTCTTTCCCTGTTGACCGAGACCCCCGTAGAAGCCCTTGGATTACAGGATGCTTCAAAATATCCAGATCGGCATGCACACCAAGGACATGCACAAGGAAATTGATTGTCTCTCCACACTGGGCCTTGGCACTCTCTGATGCCAAACTGCGCATGAATGAAAGCAATGGTCCAAGCCGCAGCGGAAAAAACGTCTGACTATGCTCAGACGCCCACGTAAGCATCCGGGCGACAAACCTGGCTCTCTTAAGCAAGGTGCTCGTACTTTTCCCTCCAAAGGTGTCCGCAATCAAAACAAGAGGGTCTTCGGCACCATCAGCAATGTACTCTCCAATCTTAGAGCCAGCAAGATTGTGGCCCAAGATACAAAGCCAGCGCCTGTAGACGGCATCTCGATCTGTCCCGGGTCTCCCGCCAGCAGCAATAGTTGATTTATGCAGACAGTGCTTGTAGACTGCACTCTCGAATTTTGGCAGAGGATCTGATGTCTGCTTCAAGGCTTCGCTGTGCTGGGTCCCAGGTCTTGCAACATCTACGACTGGAAGTGTAGCAGGCATAGGTAAGGTAGGCATCCTAGGTAGCTCGCTACCACTGAAAATCTCGGCATAAATGCCCTTCTCCCAGGGTAACTTCAAGGTAGCCTGACCCGCAAGCTGCACACTTGCCTCACTCAATGCCCGCTCACACAAGCGCCCCAAGTCGCTCGTAGGCTCGTCCAGCCGTGGGAACTTTGATCTGCCAGAGTCAGCCATGGCTCAATTCGCAGGCTGACTTGGTTTCTTAACACACACACCCCTAGCAACAAAACAAAACCAAGCCATATGGCCTTGAAAGTTGCTAGGGTTTCCCACCTCCCACCTCAGCCAAGAAGGCTTCGTGGGAACAAAGTGTGTGGCGAAACAACGATTGACATGCAGACAGAAAATTTTCGCACTCAAAATTTTCAAAAGGTTTTTGGGCAAGAATAAAGACTAATCAATCACGATTGAAAGTTGTCTTCCCCCTTTTAACCTATCAGACCGACAAACTCTTAGCCAAGGAAGCCCACACAATCCGTTAGCGCTTGAGAGGCATCGTCTGCCACAAGTGTTACACCATTAACCTCCAAGGAGTCACAAAGCTTACGAGATGGCTCATCGGCGATATTAGAGGGGGATGGAACCCTAGAGAACCACGTCCTAATTTCGCCCGCATCCTCAAGCGATAACAGAGCGGTCGCCAAGGCTTTGGCGATGAAGCTTCTTCCTCGGCCCGAGATGCACACGTCTCGGGAAGTGTTATTGTCAAGGTAACACACAAGTGGCCTGTTGCGGAACAGCTCTTTCCAATGAACCAGCGCGACCAGAGGCGCCAGAAACTCCAACTCGAAAATGATGGTCTTCTTAAACCCCTCTCCAAGTTTCTTCCGCACTTGTTCACTAGCACACATGGAAAAATATCCCAAGCAATTGCCTTTAGGTCCGAACACTACCGCACCAAGACCGGCGCACCAATCAGCACCTGGTTCGTAGCAAGCATCCGTGAAGAGAAACAAGGATTCCTGATGATTTGCCGTGACCACATGTGGCCTGCTCTCCTGCAAGCAATTGTGGAAGCGAAGCAGAGAATCCCACAAGTCGCCATCCGTCACTTCATCATGCAATGCATGCACATGCCGTGACACCGCCTGCAAACTCAAGCGTGAGGCTCTTCCGAATAAGAACCCATCGCAAAATTGCATTCTGCCGCGGAGTCGTTGAGCTTCCGCCCTCGACAACTTTCGTGATGACAACAAGTCTGATATCACTGACGTCAGTTCGGCGATCCTAGATGGGGTGTTGGAAATAGTGACGAACCCTTTATGGGACTGGGCGAGATTAAACAAGACGCCAAGCGCTTTGAAGGACGTACTAAAATCGACAGCTTTGGATCCGCACTCGTCGAATAACCAACCTAGGAGCCTGAAGAAGGTGCAGACTGTGGCCTCCGTGTGTCGGATGTCGCAAGATTTGGCAATCGTAATAAAATCGTCAAAAAAGACGCTCCAGCACAAGCCTAGCGCCACGCAGCCTAGCCACCACACGGCCGTAGCCGCGCGGAGGAAGCCGAACACCGACCTCGAAGCTCCAAAAGGAAGTGCGAGCAGTTGATCAAGTTCAATGGAACCCGTGATGGGGTTCCAATGGGCGACATAGGACTGAGGTAAAGACTCGGGATGCACAGGCAGTTGCCTATAGGCGGATCGCAAATCATACGGTCTACCTTGTAGGGGCACACCTGGAGCAAGCCTGGGAAATTCCTTAAACAAGGGCTTCGGGCAGCAATTAAGCCGTGGGCCTCGGGAATAAGCCCAAATCGTTTCCGAGGAGAGTGAAAACGAGAACAGACAGAAATGGGCCCGATCAGCAGCAAGGCTCGCCAAAATCCGAAATCTGCATGCAGTTTCTTGAGTCGATGTGCCTGTTATGAGTCCCGTCATCATGAGCATGTGAAGAAGCACAAATTTGATCCATCACCGAAAGCACCCATTGAGCACGTGAGGAGGCACAAACTTGATCCAAACACTGAAGTGCCCATTGCACCCCGCGCGCGCTCACAATTTTCCCCATTTCAGCTGATTCATGTTATGCTGCATTGCCTGCCAACCACGATAGGATTTCATTGCCGAGGTGACGGCAGCGGCGGGCCTAAGTACCGACCCCGCTCGGTAGTTAAGCTTTCGGTCAGTTTAGGATTTGATTGCCAGCTTTCGGTCGGCCGGTTTGGGATTTGATTGCCGAGGTGCGGCACTGGCGGCTCCATTACCGACCCCCCATCGGTAATTAAGCTTTCGGTCGGCCGGTTTGGGATTTGATTGGTGAGGTGGTGGCAGCGGCGGGCTTAATTACTGACCCTCCCTCGGTAATTAAAACTTTCGGTCAGCCGGTTTGGGATTTGAATGTTGACGTGGTGCCAGCGGCGGGCTTAATTACCGACCCGCCTCGGTAATTAAGCTTTCGCGCATCCGGTTCGGGTCTCGTTGCTCGTCGGTGCGCAAAATTACCGACCGCCCTCGGTAATTAAGCTTTCGGTCGGCCGGTTTGGGATTTGACTGCGACAGTGGTGGCAGCGGCGGGCTTAATTACCGACCCCCCTCGGTAATTAAGCTTTCGCGCGTTCGGTTCGGATCTCGTCGTTCGTCGGCACGCTTAATTACTGACCCCCTCGGTAATTAAGCTCCGGTCAGTTGCGGGGTGGTGCGCCCGTTCCCGAGGCCCCGGGCTTAATTACCGACCCCCCTCGGTAATTAAGCTTTTTGCAGTGAGGATGTCGGGAAAAAGTCTTCCTGAGCAGGTCGAAACCAGCTGCTCAGGAAGACTTTTTCCTGAAATCTTCACTGCAAAAGGCTTAATTACCGAACCCCCTCGGTAATTAAGCTCCGGTCAGTTGCGGGGTGCCGGGCCCATTCCCGAGTTGCCGGGCTTAATTACCGACCCCCCTCGGTAATTAAGCTCCGGTCTGTGGCAGGGTGGTGGGCCCATTCCCGAGGCCCAGGGCTTAATTACCGACCCCCCTCGGTAATTAAGCTCGCTCAGTTGCGGGGTGGTGGGCCCATTCCCGAGGCCCCCGGGCATAATTACCGAACGCTCTCGGCAATCAAGCTTTTTGAAGTGAAGATTTTCGGGAAGGAAGTCTTCTTGAGAAGGTCGAAACATGTCGAAACCAGCTGCTTAGGAAAATGTTGTCCCGGACTGGACCACTGCAAAAAGCTCAATTACCGAGGGTCGTCGGTAATTGAGCCCCGGCCCTCGGGAATAAGACATGTTCAGGAAAGGGTTCTCCGAACAGCTGTTTTCAAGCCGCATAATCTGGACCCTTCGAAAATGTACATGTGTGTGTATATATCTACACTATTGTACTAATAAATATGAAACACCGCCAACACGTCTGCTGATTGAAAACTAGGAACTGCCATGTTCAGGTCCGACAAACCGGAGTTTACCCTTCGAGCCCTTACCCTGTTCAGACAAACAGCCCCAAACCGTCAACGATAGTAAAGTGCCGATCTGGATCTGAGCTTCAAAATTCGAAGGACCGACTAGGTCTCGAGATTAATGATTAATGTCACGATTCTTGAGTCTTGAGGCCTGAAAACTCAAGCACAGAACCCTCTGCAAAACAGACCACCAGCGATTCCAAGTTATATCTGGTGAAATGCTTTGTGTTTGCATGTTTTTCTTTTTTGGCACAGTTCTTCCTAACAACGCCCACGAGGATCAGTCAGGAATGTACCGGATGGACAATACCATTGACTGCGCCGCATGGATGCTCCTGAGCAACGAAAAAATAAAAACAACCCAGCAGCAGCAGCAAAAGGCATGATTCACGAAACAATGCGCAACTTTCCAGAACGATCTAGTCTCAGAAAAAGCGATTTCGGAAAGTTCCCCCGGATGTCAGGTGCTATTCCCGAGCACCACCCTTATTTAAGGAATTTGCCAAGCAAGCCGCATAAACGTCAACATAGCAGCGGCCACAACGTCCGGCCCATGCGGCTTAGGAGATTCCTGAACCGTCACTAATTCATTCACACCGCTGAAGCTCAAGTCATCCACTAACCTAACCTTTTCCCCTTGCCTAAGCCCAAACCTACGACTAATCAAGCTGTCAGGCGCCAAGGAATGCAAAGGAACGGGCCCAGTGGCCCAGCCCTTCTCCCGCTCTTCTACCGTCTTTTCGTGTACCACAGCATCCACATCCCCTTGAGGCTTTATGCCTCCAAGACTCTGGACCGGGATCCGGGGGCCCATTTTTCAAGATTGGCAGCTTGCCGCATAGCAGGCTTAAATGTTGGCGGGAAGATCCCGGTGTTCGGCGTCTGGCCTGTGAGCCGGATGCCGTGCGTAATCTCGTCGAACACTTCTGGATCCGGATACTCATAAGCAGAAAGGAGTTCCTTGAACAGGAGCAAACGTTTTGGTGCCAAAATGCTGGCGACATGTGGCTCCAAAGATGCTTTAAACGATGCCTCTTCGTTCTCCAGCTCCTTGGCCCTTGACAACCACGTCTTAAAGAAGATCGCCCTGTCACGAGCCAGTTGCTCGGAAGATGACGACGCGTTTCTCTGGATGGCGTTCTGCAGGACCTGCGGGAGAGCAGCTTCCCACTTGCAAGGGTGCCCGGCCCTGATTGCTGCTGCCACAAACTCTTGAGGGTCCCTCGGAACACCCCAAGCAGAAACCCACTCATCGCCCGAAAACCCGGAACCTACCCCCTTCTTAACCGTCCTAGTAACCCTGAGAAGTTGAGCACCAGTTGGGAGCACGCGCAAGTCACAGTCAAGGTGAGGCGGCAATTGAAAATCCGACTTCAAACGCTCCATGCGAGCCACCGGCCAGTGGAACTGACCGCGCACAAGCAGGACCTGTTGGTGTTCGGAGACAAGGGCCGGGAATTTAGAGGCCTTAGGCTGGGACATCGTCGCAGCCCGCGTACTAGCCACCTGAGGCGCGGCGATGAGGAAGCGGCGGGGCACAAAACCATCGGCCAGCTTTGCAGCTACATCCCAAGCGTATGTTCGAACCCAAAGCTGAGCCGCCTCAAGGGAGACAGCAGGTGGCTCAGGTACACTGGCAAAGCCATCAAAGGCATCACGATTACTGGCCAGCAGGGAACTTGCACCAGCATCGGCACAAGCAGCAATAGGCAAAACTCTCGAGTGGGGGCAGAGTCCGCGCACCGTGCGACCAGCCGCAGAGCTCCAGAAGGGTGAAGCCGTTGGCAGCTCAGCGGCAGCTCAATGGACACAAGAAGGCAAAGTTCAACAGCTCGAGAGACCAGGCTTGCAACAGCAAGCTCCAAGTCTGAAGGCATCAAAAGTGGCGGGGCAAAATGCACACCGACAACGTGATCGGCTTCCAGCCAGGCTAGCAGAAGTTGCTGATTTTGAGCGACATCAAGGATTTTAGGCGGCGCTGCAGGGGCCGACACCTGAGCGGAGTCAACCGCGAGAGAACCAGAGGCTCCACGGGCCCGCAGCTGGGCCGTCAAACGCCCCATTCCGGAGAAGACTTCCAGCACGACTGGGAAGCTGGGCACAGCTCCTGGCGCCGCAAAGATGTCTCCTGTGCCCAAGTCGGGAAGGTTGAACCCTAGTTTCAGGAGGTCACCTATGAGGTCAGGCGAGAAAGCCTGATAGCCTTTAACAACAAACCCCACAAGAATGCACCTATTGCCCGCCCACGGCTCAGTGCAGTGCAGTTCATGCGAATCGAACCGCACAACCCCTTCAGCAAAGGACCGAATGCAGCCCGGGTCCAGGTTCGGATCAAGTGGGCACGGCACCTTGCCGCCGCCCTGAACCCAGATGCCGCCGCCACTGAAACTCGACAGAGCAATTGCTGTGTTGATAGATCCACTGGCATTATTTAGATCCTTGTGTACCCAAGCAGACTGATTTGTCAGTAACGCAAGACTGGTGAAAACTGCATCGTCACAAGCAGCACGCAGCAAAACGGCCAGTAGGGCCGACACAGCTGGGAAAAGTTTCATGTTGCACCTGGCTCCCAGGTTGCCCCCACGGACGTATGCGCCAGAAGTCCAGGAATGGCCTCCAGGGTGTTCGCCTTCGGAGCGCGCCGGAGCTTCAGATGGAAGCAAACTGATGAGTTCATCTATACAAGCAAAATCGAAGGATTTGGTCTCAAGAATCTTTCTCGCGAAAGCTTCCGCAGGATGATCAACGAAAGGGACCTGTCGGCCAAACTCTTCACACAATCCTGAGAAAAGGACGGGATCAAGCTTGACTGGATCATGCCCCTGGAAGAGGTGGGCATCACCAGCGGCGCAACCATGGGCTGCCAGGCTAATTGTGCGATTGAACGGACGAACACGGAAACGGATTCGAAACTTGGCGACAATTGCATGAGAGATTCGCACTCCCGAACAGGGCCAAAGGTGTTAGCCTATTGTCTCAATTGCTTGAACACCAATTCCGAGACGCCCATTTCGAAGCGGATTTGACACAGTTCATTGTCTTGAAGAACAAGCATGAGAGAGCGACCGGAAGTGCATTGGCAGATGATTTGCTTGTTACATTGATGATGAACAAGACCAGAGGTCAGTTGCAGCAGCACTTGAGATTCCAAGCAAATACACTGCGCACATTCGATCAGATTGTCACGATCATCAAAGAGTATTATCAGAGCAAGCATTTAATTAATGCAAAACCATTGCCTAACGACTCGCCGGTCCCAATGGACATTGGCGCTGCATGGAAAGGATACGGATATGGAAAAGGAAAGCCCAAAGGAAAAGGAAAAGGATTTGGAAAGAAAGGAAAAGGATTTGGAAAAGGATTTGGAAAGAACAAAGGATTCGGAAAGAGCAAAGGAAAAGGATTCGGAAATCACCACAAAGGATTCAAGGGCAAAGGATTCAAAGAAAAAGGAAAACACAAAGGAAAAGGAAAAGGCAAAGGAAAGGACACAGGATGTTTCTTGTGCGGATCACCGGATCATTGGGCCAACAATTGCCCGAAAGCGAACACACAGGCAGCCCTTTGGAACATTGAAGAAGGAACATGGAACGAAGATTGGAACGCAGATTGGAATGAAAGCTCAGGAGAGAACACAGAGAACATTGATTGGTCTGAATACCACTCTGGACTGAGGACGATTGGTACGGAGATTGGTGGTCTGACGACAGCTATGATTGGTCTCAGGATTGGTCATGGTCTGACGATTCGTCTTGGTTCTCAGCTGATTGGTCTCAGTCCCAGTTAGCATTACCGCCGCCAGCTCAGCCGATTGCACCTCAGGCACCAGCAGCTTCTGCTGCATCCATTGGCCAGGTTCAGCCACAGACTGCTGCCGCAGTTATTGCAGGACCTCCGCCAGGATTGTCACCCTCTGATCAGATTGCTAATGATAGTCTTATTGCCTCAAGCAGTAGCAGCTCGAGTAACTCGAGAGGCTCAGGCATTGCGCGTTCACGCCCAGGTATTGCAAGCAAGCTTTTCGTTGGAGCCTTGATGCTAATTGGCACATTGTCTTCAAGCGTCCCCGCTCTTCCAGAACATTCTCCATTGAGTGCTCCCATTATTGGTGAAGCACCATTGTTGAGATCTTCCTCCGCATCATCCATTGAGAGTGAAGTTGAACGGCATTCGGCACCAACCGAGAATGAGGACAGATTGGCCTCGTTCCACAACAGCTCAGGACAGATTGAGAAAAGCTGGATACTGTTCGATAGTGGCGCATCAGCAAATTGTTGCCCACCATGGTTTGCCGAAGATTATCCATTGATCCCTGTTGGATCGGATTGTCCCATCCTCAGGAGCATTTCAGGCAAGACATTGGATGTCATAGGCAAGCGTGTTGTCGAGCTTGATTGTGGTGGTCATTCGCTGTGTATTCAATTTTACGTATGCAGACACATTCCATTCCCATTGGTTTCTGTATCTAGATTTCTTTTGCAAGACTTCTGGACTGTATTGAGTCGTAACTTCATGGCCTTATTGACCCCAGATTGCAAGCCAGTTCCTATTGTTCGTCAAGGCACTCTGGTTTACTTGACTCCTTCGATTGTACCTTTTGCTCAGTCTGATTGCCGGTACAACGAATTGCAGATCTCAGCCGTCATGGCCGAAATGGACTTGGAAGATGGCGACATTGCTCTTCGAGGCATCACTGACATTGAGGATGATTATGATCACATTGCTCAGATTCATTCTTTGATTGCTGCAGCGAAAGCCAAAGCCAAGTTTAAACCCAAGCCTAAAGCATTGCCTAAATCGATTGCGAAGGCAAAGGCTAAAGCCAAAGCGAACCCCAAATCGGAACCCAAACGATCGGACTTCAAGAACTCCGAGCCTCCACTGTTTGTCACTCCGTATGGTTTAGGAGCGTGTGATCGCCAAAGCATTTCGCGCACACATGCTTCCTGGTGCACCCGGGCGTGTTGCACTTCCCATGGATGCAAAAAGTGAAGCAAATTGCCTCACCCGCAGGCGTGACGGCCACACCACCCCGATCCCTAATGAATTTTGGGATGCTGATCCACGGCGCGGCCTTGCCTTTCTTACCTTTGCCTTTGCCTTTCTTTTGCTCCTGGTGCCCTGAGGCAGACGCAGATTCCTGCTGCACCTGCTGCCGCTTCCAAGGCCGACGCGGATTATTGCCACCCTTGCTAGCCAAATGCATCAAAGCAAAACTGACCTGGTGAGACTCAAGCGCTGCATGCAGAGCCTCGTCCAAAGGTCCCAGCCCGCTGGGCTCTTGTTTGGGTTTGATGTTAAGCTCGATGAGGTGGGTGAAGACCAGCCTATCAGCCTCCACAATCTGGCTCACGGAGATCCGATTGTGGCTTGGTGGTGGGTCACGGTGCATGTGGCCGAACAGCTTGGTCACATATTTATCGTAAGCATTCCAGCTGACAGCTTGGGCAAATGTGTAAGCTAATCCCCGACGTCGCAGCGCCTCCTGCACTTGAAGCGCCGAGGATGCAGGCATGGAGAATTCATCCTGTGTTTCTTTGATGATGAAGCGGCTCTGGTCGATTTCCACTTGCCGAGATGAATCCTTGGCACGCGTGACCTCATGCAGGCGACTGACACATTTGTCTGGAGATAGATATTTCAATTGGCCGACAGCTTCCTGATGAGAGCATTCATCCAAAAGCTTCCGCCCCGGCTCCAGGGGCCCTTCTATGTTGAGGCCACTCAACTCATCCCGCAACTGCTGAAGCCGGCGCTCACGCTCAGCTTCTGGAACCCGCTTACTGGCTGAGTCGGGTTCGGTCACCTGAGCTCGGAGCTGCGTGAGAGCTAATGTTTGTGCCTCAAACAATAACCGCTTCAACGATGCAAGATCGGCTGCTGATGCTGCTGGCACATGGTTGCGACACCAATCGGTGAACTCGGCCTCCGGTATCAACTGGCCTGGTTGGCCCACTGTGTAAGCGAGCTGCCCCAAGGTCTTGAATCCATGGCGCCGCAACGCCTGCACTGAAGTGTCTGACAGCCTCACCTCAGATGCGCGTTGCTCGAAATGGGCTTCCGATTCCACCAACGAAGTCATAGCGGCGCCGAAGGACCTAGTCTAACCACAAGTGTCATATTCCACTGAACAATCAGACATGACAGTACTTGTGCATTCACAGGTGAAGCTGAGAATCTCAAGATCACAAGATGGCACTTGCCACATACTCGAGCCCATGGCGACTTGACAAACCCTTCGACAATGTCGAATCTTGGCAGGGCCATGCCCACTTGCCGAGGAGGAGGGCAGCCCACACAAGGCACATGCCCTCCACTTCCTCCCGATCGCATGTTCGCTCAAAAGGCTCGTAGCCCACAAACGCACCAGCGGCTCATGCCAACTTCAGGTGCACAGCTCACTCACTCATGCACAGCCCCTTGGCCATAGCTCAGAAATTTTCTCTCTCAAACAGAGTTTCGCTCACAGGTCTTGCACACGAGGTTTCCCATGCGCGTGATGTCCTCTACCAAGTCATAAGCTTGGGTTCTGGGCCTTCCACACATCAAAATCTTTCCACGATAGACACGGTGCAAAATGTAGGAGCGCCGATGCACTACCCACCCACCTTCAGGCTCGATGCGCTTATCATCTGCCAGGCCTGCCCTGCGTCGTTTCGTGAGGGACCCTTCTGATCCTCCATCGGAGTCCGACTCACTGCTGCTACTTGAGCTAGAAGTGGAGCTGCTACTCTGGCCTTCATCCCCAGAGTCAGGTTCCACAGCCCCCGGCCGCTCCTCTGCTGGCGTCACGCTGGAAGTCTCCGCCGGCACCGGGAAACGTCCTGGCGAAGCAATCTCAGCGGCTGGCGGCGGAAACGCCCACATCAATGCCCTTGATGCATCTGCGGCAAAGGATCCGTTCACGATGAACTTGATAAGGGCCTCAAGCTTTTGCACGTGCGGCAAACTAAGTTCCACCGAATAAATCGCCTCGGTCCCTTCAGTTGCATAAGCGTGCCTTCCTAGGCAACTCCGAGTCAGGCGGTCAAAGCCCGCCTTACTGGCCCAGGAAAGGCAGGTCCTTTTCATGCTGTGGCTCGTAACTCGATCCCCTTCAGTAGGGGCATCTCGGCCGAGGCCGAGCAAGAGCCGAACGAACACTGACACTTCGTCGGATGTAATGCTACGCCTGCATAAGCTAAGGGAGTCAAAATTCCGAGGCGGCCGAAATAACGGACCGTTAACCTCTCCCCTCAAGGTTAAGTGCACGGCCGCAAATGCATCCTGGGCCGCGTGTATCCAAGGCTTGCTGTGGATTCCTGCAACTGGGATAACAATGGGGAGCAGCCGAAGTTTCTTCGCCGTGGCCCGGGAAGTTTTATGGTGCTTGGTGTAGATGATAATGTAACCTTGTGAGCCTTGCCGGGACCGATCGGCATCCTGCGGCACATCCCACTCAATATGGGAGATCCTCTTCAAGTCACTATGGCGGGCACGGCCGTACAAGGCAACCAAGCAGTAAGCGCAGAAAGCACGGTCCCACCTGCTTGTATCTTCACTGTGTAATGCTTCATGAATCACGAGGATTTGGTCCACCGTCAGAGGCGCTGCCTGCCTAACAACCCCAGCCTGACCGGCTAATGTCTCAGAGAGGCCGACACACTTTCGGCTGGGCTCCTCCGCGCGGGACAACCCCAACACGAACTTGCTGAACCTCACAGATGACAGAAAGGATGTGGCACTGGAAGCAGCCGCGCCAGACGATTCCAAGAATTTCAAGTACTTCCAGTAAGCTGCATCACAAAAGGCAGACACATTGGAGTTGGACACAACATCCAACCACCTCAAGTAAGCAGCAAACGTGTTGGCACGCTTGGTGACAGTGTGCACCGACCTGGTACCAAAACAAGCTATGATCTCCTCCTCAGTCTCAGGCGCAAGACCACACTCCCTGGCGTACCGGAAAACAACTAAGGCCCATTTGGCAGTTGCACGATGCAACAACCTCTCCTCTTTCAGGAGATTGTCATCATCACGGAATTTCCGAATGGCATGCTCGCAAATGTTTCCTTCAAGCTTCAAAGCTGATGGACGCTTGCCTGAGCCAAGGTCCGCACGTGAAGACCCCGGCAACGGAGGAGGCGTCCCTTTTAAAAGCAAACGATACCGGAACAAGATTAGCAAGTGCTGTTGCATCATCCTCAGAAAAAATCGCTTTCATAAGAGGGGTTTCCCAAGGCAGTCGCAAGGCTGCAGCCGGATCCTCCGCAAAGCGGGCAACAGCCTGCTGCACAGCTCGATTTACAGATACCTGAGCAGGCACTGCTGATGATGACACTCCTACACCTTTTGAGAGCTGATTACCCGGGTCCGGCGTCACCACACACTGCCAGTCGCTAATGTCACTCCCCTCTGCAGGGCCCGCGGCCTCCGTGGCTGCATCCAAGGTTTCTGAAACCGGTCTAGGCTCCTCCGCCACACTGAGTGACGACACGCTCAGAGCATCCCAGGGGCACGGCTCCGGGCTGCACTCGGCCCACTTATTCAAGGACCCTAAATCATCTACATGGGAAAGGGAGGTGGCATTGCACGACGGCTCGCGCTCGGCGTCTGAATCTGGGAGAGCCCCACCGAGTAAAGCATCCACACCAGCATTTGACCCCACAAGCGAACTAGCCAAGGCCCGAGAACCCGAACAAACCGAAACCGAACTAACACCCCCCCCTTTAACCAAAATCGGCCCGGAAGGCATACGCAGGGCCGCAGCAGCCGGCACAGCGGAGGCAGGTTCAGCCGAGCACTGCGAGGGCGCAGAGGCCACACCTGCAGCCAGTGCAGGGATCAGGTCTGCACTCGGCTCTGCCATTGTTGTCCGGGAAAATAGATTTGCAAAACTCGGATGAGAAAATCGAAGCAGCTCTCGAGCTAAAAATTTCACTGCAATGATGCAACCTCAAGTGACATGAAGGCTATGTCACACATGGAAGAGCATGCCACACATGCGTCAAGCTTGAAGCCAAAAGCAGTCGGTTGGCTTGAAAGTTCCACTGCTCAACACAAGCTGCCTTCACGCAATCACTTCCAAGGCAAGCAGCCTACAAAAGAGGGTACTTAAAACTCGAGGTGGCCAAATTCTTTTCCTTACACAAGTAAAAGAATACAGAAAATAACTTTCACTTTTAAGGCGCTAGCAGCGGAGCGCTGCCAACTCGCTTAAACAACAAATGACAACGAAGTCTGGGAAGCGATGCTCGTCCACGTGAGTTCAGTAATGCCAGGGACTGGTGCGGCACTGGCATCATTTCCCCGCAATACGAACTGCACAGCGCAGCACAACAGCAGCTCGCGAGGCATGCATTTGGCTTTTCGGCAGCTCAGTGGTGCGGCTCGCGAGCTGCGCAACAAATCTCGAATCTGCACCCAGGCATTAGCCAAAAAAATTGTGACAAGAGTCTTGACATTACTTCCAAAGAAGTTCGTGCACATCCCCGCGACTGTAAACATAATTCCTTCCTGGGTATTGCCCTGCCACCAAACCCCAAACACTACAAGCCCGGAAAAGCATTGAAAAGAACTTGCGAGCACCGATGGGATCCGAAGACTCACTTGAACATAATACTCAACTGCGGCATTTCGGCTTCATCGAAGCGGCCCTCAGGTGTCTGCACACTGTCAAAACTTTGCAACCACATTCAATACAGTACCTAACGAAATGACGCTGGAGCAGGCAGGAATCCATCTCCAGATGCATGATGGCTTGGTTCGGAGCAACCCGGTTATTAATGCATTTTGTCCCTACCTGGAATCTTCGTCCGTGGGCACGAACTGGTAGCGCGACACCTGGAGAGTGCCATCATGGTTTTCGCGGGTTCGAGGACTGGGTCGCAGGAATTGAGGGCATGCTGCTGGCCCAAAGGGGACTAAGCAGGGTCCGTCGGACACCTCTTGCCAACTGCCCCCTTTCAAGCCCCCCTTCAAGCCCCCCTTTAAGCCCCTCTTGAAGCCCCCCTTGAAGCCCCCTTTGAAGCCCCCCTTCAATGTTAGATTGCAGCGTCAGTTCACCTTCTTGATTGTACACATATGCCATTGGCTCAAGACACAAGATTGATCTGATTGCTCGTGAAAAGATCTCTGACCGAGTGATTGCATTCTGCAGCTGATTGCATTCGTCTCTGCGCATTTGATTGTTGATTGCATCAAGCATTCCAGTGAAGCTCGCATATTGCTCATTGAATTTTTCATGGTAGCGGAGCCCTGCGGCGAAGCCCAGGGTCCTCCATTGCGCTAAGGACAGTCTGAGTAATGGCAGTATTGGGAGAATCCCGTGGATTAGGTGGAGAGATCAAATTGTTCCCTCCTGCTGTATTCAGAGGTGAACACGACAAGTGGGAAGATTGGTCTTGGCAATTGAAAGCGTATGTTGCATTGTATAAACTTGTTGCCCAGGCATTGATGGACAGAGTTGAAGGAGTGACCGGTCCCATTGATGACCATGCGGTTCAGACTGAAGAGAACAACTACTATTCCGGACAAGGATTGGTGACTGGTGGCATTCTCTAAACAATTGCATTACCTTCTTGCGAACTTGACAGACGATAACCGACTATTGGGTCATCGTCGAAGAAAAGAACGAATTGGTTCGTCACCATGTGAAACCACGCCAGCATCTGTTTGCATTTCGATATCTCAGCAAAGAATTGCCTGTGGATGAGAACAGATTGACAGGTGAAAGAAACACAGAAAGATTCTTTAAGGATGGCACTGCGGACGTGATTGTTGACAAGGATTTCAGAGTATTGGACGACGACAAGGTTGATAATCGCGTTCAGCCGGATCCTGAGAACATTGTTTCGTGGCGAGGTCGCACCACTTTCAAGATGAAACCATTGTCAGGCAAGGCATTGGAAGCAGCTAAGAAGGTAGCATTGCAGTACCAACAATCCCCTGCACAAGCATTGCAAACTAACCGATTTCGGTTAGCTCCCCCTCCTGCACCTTCTTCATTGCCCCTCCCAGCCCAACCCTCGTCTTCGTCCCTTGATGTCTCCAACCGAGGAACCGAAGAACGAAAGATTGACCGACAACACATTGTTACAACAGACACTGAACTCAACATCATGAACAGATTGCGATCAACAAAAGAATTCAACTCCAACATGAAAGATTTAATTGTGCGGTTGTTCTACACCAAGGATCCTCAGACTGATGGTACTCGTACTACGGACCATTGGATTCAGACTCCAACACATTGGATACGGATGGTTCATTCAGAACGAGATACATTGATTCATCCTGACAAGTGTCCCTCTCCATTGTCGTCAGCAGACCCTTATGAGTTTGGGGATTTGCTGATTGCGAATAGGTACACATGTGTTTTGGATTGTTCTGATCCCGAGAAGAACGGTCTTGAGATTGAGGATTTCTGGTGCAACTACACTGATTCTTCAGGAACTGAGAAGTCCCCGGAAGAAGACCCTGACAGGAAATTGGATTTCAGATGGTCTGGATTTTCGGTCTTCGTGATTGCAAGCCCCATGGAAACTGATCATCCTATTCCTGAAACCATTGACGTCACTGCTAGACTCTACTAGACCTCCTAAAGGATTGAGAGTTCCGTCAGAACCTTCAGCAGCTGAGCGTCGTCAACATGAATTGACACACCTGCCTTACAGAGATTGGTGTCCGCATTGCGTGAAGGCCAAAGGCAGACATGGAGCGTCTAAGAAACAATTGGATAGACAGCCCGTCATTCAAGTTGATTACGCATATCATGCTACTGATCCAAAACTCCCTTTGAGGAAGCTATTGACAGCAGTCGACATTGTCACTGGACTAGGAATGACCATTGTTGTACCCAGCAAAGGAAATGATGACTATGCAGTTGCCGAATTGAAGAAGTTCATCTATGAGTGTGGACGTACATTCGGTATCCTCCAATATGACAAAGAACCGTCATTGAAAGTACTTTGCGTCCGTGTGTGCTCAGAATTGGGAGGCCTCAGCATTAGAGCCGCACCTCAAGGTCATTCGCAAGCCCAAGGCTCAGTAGGACAAATGCAGAGAACATTCTACGGACAATTGAGAGCATTGATGTACCAGATCGAGTTCAACTGTGACATTCAACTCAGCTCAGATAGTGTCATCTACCCATGGTGTGTTAAACATGCCCAGTGGCTATTGAACAGGTACTTGATCCATTCGGACGGCAAGACATCCTATTTCCGTAAATGGAATCGGAATTATGAAGGTGGATTGTGTTGCTTTGGTGAAGTCATTCAGGCTAAGGTCATTTCGCCTAAATTCGCCAAGAAAAGCGACGTTCCGTGGAAAACAGCATTGTGGATTGGACGTGACACTGAAGCAGACGAGATCATTGTTGCGTGTTCTCACGCCTTGAGTCGAACCTTTGAGCCTTGAGGGTTAGGGTCGGGTTTTAAGGGAAATCAAAAGTCGTTGGAAAATCAACTGCATCTGACGCTCGAATGCATTCACCAAGGTTCCACACCAAAGCTCAAGCAGTAAACGATCGAACATGCAGTTGCTCAGAATCACTCTTGAGGCATCGCGCAATCGAAGGCATACTCGAAGACCATTGTTTTCAATCGGTGCGTCGAACTGGATCTTGCCGTCTGAAGCCTGGACCACATGTTCACATGACGGTCGCAGTTGCCTCGAGACCCCCGGTGTGGGAGGGCGGGTCACAAAAGAACTTGAGTCGTAACTTTGCCGTGCAAGGATCTCATTCACACTGTACAGTGATCAAGCACTCAATCTAAAATCAAGCCGAGGTAAAATCAAGCTCAAGTGAAATCGTCGATCACATGTCCGCAAGGATTCAAGCGTTCAGAGTCGTACTGTTTTTCCCCCCCACCCCCCCTCAAGGCTCTCGAACACACTTTTGGTAGGACCCAAGCAGCGTGTTCTCACGCCTTGAGTCGAACCTTTGAGCCTTGAGGGTTAGGGTCGGGTTTTAAGGGAAATCAAAAGTCGTTGGAAAATCAACTGCATCTGACGCTCGAATGCATTCACCAAGGTTCCACACCAAAGCTCAAGCAGTAAACGATCGAACATGCAGTTGCTCAGAATCACTCTTGAGGCATCGCGCAATCGAAGGCATACTCGAAGACCATTGTTTTCAATCGGTGCGTCGAACTGGATCTTGCCGTCTGAAGCCTGGACCACATGTTCACATGACGGTCGCAGTTGCCTCGAGACCCCCCCCGAAGGAAGGCAGCCAGTCCGACATGTGAAGGATCACCAAGGTGTTTTGCTCGTCTCCTTCTCCCGGCGAGACATTGCCGACTCCCTCGAAACCAATCGCTGCAAGCTGACACGCGAATCCAAGAAAGCACTCCTGGAGTGGACCATGCGAAGGAAAATATCAAGCGGCAGATCGTCCAGCTTCAAAGGAACTCTCAGCTCCGGGCAGAAACTCGAGAAGTCGTGGTTGGTGATGGCATCCGACAAAGTGTTCTCATCTCTAGGCCTCCACTGCAGCGTGAGCTGCTTGTTCACTTTATGCAAAGCCGCTGCACAAGCCATCTGGATGCCCATCAACGGCCACTTAGTGCTCGAGCCCTTCTTCTGCAGCTTGCCAGTCGAAGAATTGTCAGTTCCGCCGCAAACCACAGTCCTGATGTTGTCGTGCACACCCGACGTCTCCTTTTCCAGGTGATCAAAAACTTTCAACGCAGCAAGCGAGGCCAGCAACTCCGCACTCGTCGATGCCCATTGGCTATCGCCGTCATCTTTGAAGAGGCAAGGCAGATCCTGTTGCGACACATCGAGGCAGAACCAGCGTGCAACTGACGGGTCCGTCCCATTCTCAAGCGAGTAGCCGCCGAGCACCACCAAGCCGTTTGTGCATTTTGCATCCGTCCTGAAACTCTCGCGCGGCGCCCGCCAATCCTGGAGCACACTGTGGAGTCCCCTGGACTCCGCAAGCTGTTCCCTGATATAAACAAGCGACACGAAGACCATCTCCGGAATCCTCGCCACAGTCCCCTTCTGCAAGACGGCGTCAAAAGCATACAGCGGTGCAAGAAAAGGTTTGATCCAAGTCAACACCCTGGAAACAAAGTTGAGCCGTCCAAGGAATTCGGCAAAGCGCCGACCTGTGACGAACCAGTTGTTCGCCTCGGCATTGTCGATCCAATCAAGAACCCAGCGCGTCCTCTTGAGCGAAATCCCGGCGGCACTCTCTCGGTAAGAAAGCCAGTAGCCCACGAACTCGCATTCAACACCACCGTGAAACTTCCGGTAAGAAAACGGCGTGCCCAGCACCTCGTAAGCAGCCAAGATCATCCAGAGCACCACGTATTTGTCGGGACCAGTCACCACGATATGAAGGTCATCAACGTACACAATCTGCACATTCCAGAGCCGTCCCATCACTCTCAAGACCCAGCGTCCGATGCATCCGAACAATCTGGCCCAAAGGATCGCCTGAACTTACCCCGAAAGTTCCTACGCAATTAAGCCAAATCACTTTAGATGCCGACGAAGTCCGGCAGCCCAACAAGGGCCAGTCGCGTCGTCGTATTTTGGACCTCCTGTGTGCCTTGGCAATGTCCGCCGCAATGGAGAAGGGGACGCCGAAATCCTGCCGCGCCCTGGACACGGTCTCGATGATTTCCGCAGGTCCAGGCACTTCGACTTTGTCTGCAATCCTTATACCATTGTTCAAGCGGACGCCGTGGGTGGCGTCGTGAAGAGGGCGGACATCACCACTTGGTTTAAGAATGGCCCCCATGGCGGCCACCAGAAGTCGCCCCTCGCCGTACTCCGCCTTCACGGCCCCTTCAGTCGTCGCCACCATCAAGCCTTCCCGCTCCTCAGCCCTGAAGTGCTCTTCGATCTTATCTGAAGACAGTTCGGCAGAAGAGTAGTTCTGCATCTGCGGCTCAAACTCACTCTCATCCAGCTTGCGGAAGCGGTCCCTCGGCCGGAACACCTGCGGCGCCGTTGGCAGTGGCGAGTCGAAGCCCACCGGCATCCCCTCGGCATAACACTCTTCCCCCTGCACAAGAATCTCCCAGTCGGGGTCACCAAGTAGCCTCAGCGACTCGGCCAGCATGTACAAGTGGAACGGCTGCCGCTCGGGAACACGCAGCAGGTCTGAAGGCGCCCCTGGGATCAACCCGACGATCCTCTGCCTCAACTTCTGCAAGGCAGCCTCCGCGAAAGGAGAATTCTTCACATGGCCCGTCGCGAGACGGAACGCCATGTCCTTGGGGTCTTTCAGCTGATCAATCACAAAGTCTCGTAGCAATCCGCGAATTCCCTCTGCATGTGCCACCTCATCACTCGACGCCAACTTCTCTCTCGCCTCGGGAGCCCAACGGCCAGGCGAACACAACCCGAAGCCGTCCACAAACTCTTGCTTGCCCATTTCAAACTTGCAGATCATGGGCTGCCCGAAAGCGCGACTAGTCTTGGGGTCAAAAGCTTCCCTGGCCGACTCCTCATGATCGATCACCACGACCTCCTGAGCATCTCCAGTGCCTGAGTTGTCTATCGCCGGCACTGCTGCAGCCAAGGTGAAGTTGTCTGAGGAAACGAAGGATTCCGCTGGTGCCTCCCCCCCCGCAGGAGAGGAATCCAAGACAGGAAAGCCCAATGAAGCCAGAAAAGCCGAATCATCAACAGAGAGCAGGTGCATGTTTTGAGGGGTGTATGCAATGGCGATGAGACGATCCCCAACCCAAGGTTGGGTAGCATGCAAACATCCACGGGCATCCAGGTAGACGGGTCCGTCTTGTAAGGAGTGTACAGTGCCTGTGACGGGCGAGCCGTGAAAGGATCGCACCTGGGTCCCGGAGTCATCCTGTATCCAAATGCCACCATCAGTAAAGGAGGAAACTGCCACAATCATGTTGGGCACAGCTGCATTTCGCGGATCACGATGAACCTCACTAGTCACGTTCTTTGTGAGAACAAAAGCAGCGTAACGGTGGTGCGGGTCCACGGAGTGAAGAAAAGCATTGATCACACGCATGGACTCGGGGAATGTAAAACAAGTGGACCGCGGTGCGGTGAGACCCTCCTGGTGCACAGTGCCTCCAAAGAAAGCGGTGCCAGGTTCTGCACTGCCCGTGATCTTATGAGGCCGAGTCTTAGGAAGCAAGTCGAAAAGAATCTGAACTGAAGCACGATCGAAAGAACCGCGTGCGATGCACTCCGTGGCAAAGGCTTCGGCGGATGAAGGGATGTTGGCTGGGATCAGGTCGGAGTCAGCCACGGCCCTCAGCTCAGGCATCACACTCAAAGAGAGACGGGCGAAGAAAGCAGCGAACTCCGAAGGGTAAGCCGCCGTGGCGGCCGATTTCCAAGTGCCATCCTGAAAACCGCAGGCTCGATCTGCATGTGAATGCGGACAGCGCAAGAGCGGCCCCACGTAGTCCCCGTCATCATTGAAACATGGCATCTGTATCCCAAAGTTCAATGCTCCGGGCAGATTGGATAACAAGCGAGTGGGTTTGCAAGACATAGCCCCGAAAAGGCATTGATGCAATGCCCAGCAACTGACATCGCCTCCAGCGCAAATCTGACGAACCTCATCAAAAGACCAAATGGAAGCAGGCCTCTCACCAGACGGCACACGGCCCAGATCCTCAGGGTGCTCAAGAATGAAGTACAAGCCCTGCTGCCTCTGTAAACGGATGGCCTCAAAAGATTGTTGCACGAAGAAATTTGCCAGCTCAACTTTTGTGCGATCTGAATCACGCAACCAAGGAAAACCCAGCAGATGGCCATGTGAACGAAGTGGGCGTGGGCCAAATGCCCCCGCAAAACGATGTCTAGCCCGCGAAAAAGTGGAACAAGGCGGGCTCAAAATAAGGATATCATAGGTTCCAGACGAAATGTCCTTGAAAAGACGCTCCCAAAGCCTGTGCGACGATAGGTCCTGTTCAGGACCCCGCAGCAAATCAAACTCATGCAAAATTAAATCCAGTCCCCGCGACGTGCAGAGCTGCTGTAAGTGTGATCGGATATCTCCATCCCGTGCCTGCCCAGCGAAAAGATACAGCACGGTGAGTTTGGAACGTCAGTTGGTGGCTTGCGCCCCGGTCGGTGCTGCCGCCTTTGCTGCCAAGCTCTGGAAATGCTGCCACATCGGATGGGACTGCATGCACCCTCGGACGCGACATACATGAACTCGACCGCAGCTGCCATCACAACCCTGAGCGTTATATGGAAAACAAATCTGACGTCCATCCGGCGTGTGTGTCCAGAGCGCATGATCACTCTTGCCCTTGCCACCGCCGAGGCCCTTGCCATCGCCCTTGGATTCATCGCGGTTGGCCTTGCCCCCCTTGCCGTTCTTGCCCTTTCCATGGCCACGTCCTTTGCCTGTTCGCTGCCACTTGGCCGGGCTCTCGGACCAATCATTGTCCCACGGTCGGAACCGTCGTTGTGGCCAGAAAGGATCTGGCCGCGGTGGAGGTGCAACCTGCTGAAGGGCAATGGGCGATGTGAAATACTGCTCCTTGAGCTGAGCATCGGACGTCACCTCCACGAGTGTATCCTTCAAAGGCCGATTGCCCTGTACAGCCCGTTTGATTGCCTCCTTTCGCAACTCAAACTCGAAATTCAGCAACACTGACCAAGGGGGCCGCAATGGTACATGTTCGGTCTGATTGCCCTTGCCCCCTGCCATCGGCACCTTCATAAGGTAAACCTTGTCAGACAGCAGAAAAGCAACATACTGATTCCAGCACTCGGGGTCCATGCCTCGCAAGAGCGATACTTTGGTCGCCAAGAAGCACCACAAGTTGCACTCAACACACATCACCGTGCGCAATTCCTCAGTGCCCTGAGGCAATGATCCCTTGACCTTTGTCCGCACGATGCGAACATGGCCTGAAGAATCGACTGCAGTCTGGATCCCCTGAGTCTTCACAGTCTTGCGTGAGGTAACCTCGGACAGCGGCGAAGCCGTCGGCTCATGAGCCTCAAGCTCCTCCATCTTGCATGAGATGTAATCCTCGGAAGGCTCATGTGCATCTTCGAGCCTGCCGTGGGTCGCCTCGAAGGCGGCTCTCATCGCACTCCGATCTGTCTGTGTGACGGGCCTTGAAACCCCCAACACGCGCGCTTCCGCGCGAAGCTCCTGCTCTTTCGCGGCAAATTGTTGACATGCCTCCCAAGCACTAATCACAGCTGAGATCCCAGCGCGCTTATCAAGAGTGGTAGGCTCCAGAGCGAAATCGTTCTTCAATGCATCTCGTATCCCTGCACGGGTGTCCTCATAAGACTGAAACCGCCTCACAGTCTTGAAAGACTGTGTGAGTTTGTACTGCAATCCAAGCGGGACTCCAGCTTCCTGAAGGATGTGTGCAAGTTCAGCATCGACTTCAGTGGACAAGAACTTCGAAGCCGCTTCCTCACTCACTCCAGCTGGCAAATCCATGTCTGGAACTCACTGCAAGCTACCACCGAACACACTGTGTGAAGAAATGCCACTGTGTCTGAAGAGTCTGATTGGCTCACCTCAATTCGCACAACGTTAAGACAAGAAAGACATGTCAAAGCACTGCACCTGATACTGACGTGACTGCGGCTCTTCTCAATCTGATGCAATGTCCCAATCTGATACTCACGGGACGTGGCACAACCGAAGTACTTCCTGCTTTGACTCACGGGACAAGCCCCTGATGCGACGAAATTTTCACACCCCTCATGTGTCACGGCTCCACTGCATCTGAGGATGCGGACTCACTGCTGACCGCCCCTTGCTCCTTTAGCCGGGGCCTGCATAACTTACAAATTGCATCTGCAGAATCCTGAGTGATGCTGTACAAAGGAATGGTCTCCAAGCAACGCTCCTGCCTTACAGCACAAGTGCGTGACATGTGAAGACGTCTGTGCCCACTACGACTCACAACAACAAAGTATGGCGCATCTGCATCCTCCGGAGAAGGCGCCGGCTGGTCCTTCGGTGGCTCGGCCACCGCTTGCTGATGGCTTCCGGGGTCAACTGCAATTGCCGGAAACTTTCCTTGAAGACTCCAGCACAAGTTGAGTGCACACCACACCATGACATTGTGGCGTGCAACAGCCCCGTTAGAAACTCCATGTTGCTCCGCAAACGCCTTTAAGCGAAGAAGCAGCTCCTCCTCGATGTAGCCGGGCTGGTTCTTCCCAGTCAAGAGTGTTTCGCACACCTCAGCCTGAACTTGCTGAATAATTTGTCTGGCCGTCAGCACATAAGCGGTTGACCCCTGCCGGGCAGCCGCCCACCGTCCGAGAAAGTCGCGCTTCTTTTCGTCGATCCCAATTGCTGCCGCCAAGGATGGAAGGAAATGCCTCGGCGAGTGCCCGGACCAGAAGAGCGCCAGCTCCTTCGGAACCAGCTTCGTTGTCTTGCTCAGACCCCAGACTCCATCTTTCTTCCCCGGGACCGGCAGCTCCAGGATCACACGTCGTACAAGGTTGGCGACGCCCTCTGCTCCAACGTACTCCCTCGATTTGACTTCCCACGACTCACCAATGTCTGGACACAAGAAATCCCGAGCAAACTTGAAATCCTCGCTCATCAAGAGTTTGCATGAATGCGCAATCCAGTCATAGCCAGAAAGGCTTATGCTCCTCACAAGGTATCCGTGCAGCTGCCCGATCCGTTTTCCAGGTCCAGAGGTCTTGGTCCGGGAAAGAACAAATTTCATTCCAAGCTGTGACAGCGTAACACTCGAAGGATCGATCCCCTGTATATCGTCACATCGCAGCGTTCCCCAACACATAAGCAAGAAAATGAAGCATCCGAACCGCAGCCCAGGGGGTGTCCCGACCTTCACCAGCAGAATCTCAGCCGAGAGCACCATTGCCACCGTAACGAGCTCCGCCTGCTTGACCGGCTCGGCACCTGTCTCCAATTGCATCGTCCATGCCTTCACAGACTCCACAAGTAAAGGATCCTCCGACAGCCTATCTGCTGAAGGCCTCTGCCCAACCAGCTCCAGCAAACCGAGGCTTGACAAGATACTCTGCGGAACAGTCTGATCTGATGCCTCTCATCAAAGTACTGCAGCAACAGCGATGCGTCTCCTGGCCAAGGTTTCCCAGTCGCCTGAATCATCCACTCGCGCACCGGCTCCCACGTGCGAGCCCGATTCTTCAAGGTCTTGCCCGCCTGCTACCGAAAGCCCGTAGCCAGGCCGATTCCGCGTCAGCCAGCGACCCAATTCTCTCAGATGCTGGCAGATCCGCCTCCTGGATGTAGCCCGCGAGCTTGAGACCCCAGCGGCGCCTGCACAAGTCCTCTGCTTCCACACGCGCCCCTGTTCCAGCTTTGCGAAGCTTTAACTTCTTCTCAAGAGCAGCCAAACCCAGCACAGGGTCAGAAGCCAAAAGCCCCTCATACAAATCGGCAGCCGTCACACTGGGCCCACGACGGATATAAGGCCCACGTCGGACATTCTGCCCGATCTCGCGAACAGTCCTTTCCACTGTCCCTTGATGAAGCGCGCACCACTTATGCACTGACTCTGTAAGCGCCACACGATCCTCAATCTTAAGAACATCACTCATCGAATCATCCACGATTGCCTGTACATCCTCAAGCGTAGCTGCAGCCAAGCAAAAGTTTCCAATATGCAAGAAGACCTTCGAAACACGCTCGCAGAAAACAGGGTTGATTTCTCGAAGCTGCTGCCACTCCGAGCCCATTGCCGGTATTCACTCATGGTGAGCCATAGCGCCGGAGGTCCCCTACGCCCACCCACTCACAAAAGAACTTGAGTCGTAACTTTGCCGTGCAAGGATCTCATTCACACTGTACAGTGATCAAGCACTCAATCTAAAATCAAGCCGAGGTAAAATCAAGCTCAAGTGAAATCGTCAATCACATGTCCGCAAGGATTCAAGCGTTCAGAGTCGTACTGTTTTTCCCCCCCACCCCCCCTCAAGGCTCTCGAACACACTTTTGGTAGGACCCAAGCAGCATTGCCAGAAGGAATAAGGAAAGTCCGTACGATTCGACGATTTTCTCCATCATTGCAATGGAACTCAGATCCAGTCAAGAATCTTCAGGCATTGCCATGGAAGCCACGAGTTGCAGAAGATGATTCTACTGATTTCATCTATCCGGAAGCATTGAGCATTTTGCAGAAGAGTCGTGGTTCTACCACAAAGGTGAAAGAGATTGAACCGGCTACAGAGCCAACGGTGATTGAAGATCCGCCAGAGGAATCAGACACCCTGATTGATCAGTCAACCATATTGTTTGATCCGAATGAGCTGTCCTCAGAGCAACGAGAGGCGATTGAGTTGCAAGAGCAGCCTCCTCATGAAACTGAGGTTTCAGAGCCGGAATTGCCTTTCTCACCAGGCATTCGTCGATCAGGTGACCAGATTGAGGAACCGCAAGCAAAGTCCTCAAGGATTGATCCTGACACTGAGGTTAGGTCCTCACCATCTAAGGTTCAGAGGATTTCGGCATTGCGCTCAGTGACATTTCATGCCGCTTCAGCAGTTCAGTACATTGCTGGTATCATTGGAGCGACTGATGTTGTCATGAAGGACGGAATTGCCGTTCCCGTTCACGTGAACATGGACCATGATGAACTATACCAAGAAATCAGATTGTCAGAACCAGTCATCTGGGATACGACCAGAGAATTCCCAGCGGAACCCCAACGCATTGGAATGAACAAAGAGATGCAGTCTATGAAAGATTTCAATGTCTACACTGAAGTCCCTATTGACAAATGCTCTCTGTCTGATGTTGACAGTGCGATTGGTGTTCGATGGGTGAAGAGATGGAAAACTGACACTGAATTGAGAATGAGATTGGTTGTTCAAGGTTGCTTCCAAGATTCATCGAAGATTGACACTGACTCTATTTATGCAAGTACTCCGTCGCTTGTGACATTGCGTTTGTTGCTTTTGATGTCATTGGCTCGATCGTGGGAGATCAGTCTTGTTGACATTTCAACAGCATTTCTTCATGCTTTCATTGAGGATTCTGTCTATGTGTGGCCCCCTTCGGAATATTATCCGAATTCCGATTGCTTGTGGAAATTGAACCGTGCTATGTACGGATTGCGACAGTCACCCAAATTGTGGCAAGACCATTTCGCCAGTGTGATGGTCAAATTGGGTTTCCGTCGTTGCAAATCTGACAGCAACTTGTATTGCCACAAGTCTAGAAACTTGTATGTATTGGCCTACGTAGATGATCTCCTCATTGTGGGTGACCCAAAGCTGAAGAAGGAATTCATTGACGCCTTGAGCAAAGAACTTCTTATGAAGATTACGGGAGAATTGAAACCGAACACTGAACACAGCTTTCTTGGCAGGAAATTGAGACACAACGGAGATTCCATTGATGTTCTCATGCCGAGACAGTACGTTGAAGATCTTCTGGAATTGTACTCGATGAACAAATCGAATCCAGTGAATACTACAGGTTCAGCCTCATTGAAGCGTATTGAGGACGCTGATTGCGCGTTGGACGCTAAGGCGCATTCGCTCTTCAGGACAGCCGTAGGCAAATTGCTGTGGCTAGCATTTGTCAGGCCCGACTGCTCGTACGCAGTGAAAGAATTGTCGAGAGATGTTAAGTCCCCGACAATTGAGAGTCTAGCCAAACTGAAGCACTTATTGAGGTATCTCACTGGTACTCGAGATTACGTATTGCGCATCAAGCCTACACACATGTTGTCTGATTGGACCTCTTCGATTGATAATGATTGCTACGTCGACAGTGATTGGGCAGGCTGCAGTAAGACCAGGAAGTCTACGAGTGGCAGCACTGCACAGGTATTGGGCTCGGACATGATTCACACCAGCCGAACTCAAGCGACTGTAGCATTGTCGTCAGGCGAAGCTGAACTGTATGCTATTGGACAGGGCACGAGCGAGGCATTGTTCTTGAAGTCATTGATTCTCGAGGCAGAATTTGCAAAACGTGTCAACATGGTAGTGTACACAGATTCTACAGCAGGACGATCTATTGCAACAAGATTCGGAGCAGGTAAAAAGACCAAGCATGTCGAATTGAGATACTTGTACATGCAAGATCTCGTTCGATCAGGCATATTGAGCATACGTAAAGTGAACACCAAACTCAACCCCGCTGACATATTGACCAAGTATTCCCCGACTGAGGTTCTCAGGAACCTTACACACAAATTAGGCATTGTGAACATTGCCGACGAGTTTCACATAGACCCCTAAACCAAACAAAAATTGTTTCACATTGCATGTTAGGTTTCATTTGAGGAACCGACTGTCTTGACAGAAGTGCGTTGAGATTGCGTCTCCGCCTTACCAAAAGAAAGAAGAGAGAAAGAAGTGATAAAGAAGAGAGAAAGAGAGATTGAGAGTTTGACATGTCAGTGCTCCGCACTCGCATTGATTGATTGAGATTTTCCGATTTTCTCCAGCGTTAAAGGCATCGCCACCGCCGATTGTGCCGGCCAACAGGGCAGTTGGAGCACAGTCAAAATTGCATGAAACGATTTGTCCAAAGTTGTACATAGCTGCTATAGCTGATGAGATTGAAGCCTAAAACAGTACATTGCAGAAATTGCATCGTTGTTTCTCTGGTCTCCTTGCAGTTTAAAGTATCCTCAGATACACAAACGAATCGAATATGTATAAAGATATATGGAGAAATTTTTCAATCTCCAATCACAGGAATAATAGTCCAGCAATCCTTATCGTATTGCAAACAGAATGGCTTCACTCGGACAGGGCTTCTTTTTCGCACTCCGTTGCAACGGGGGTCTGTTACCGGGTTGATGGCGAGAGCGGGCGAGCACAACCCGTTTAGAGCAAGGCGAAAGCAGCCAAACTGAGCACGGCTAAAGCAGCCGAACAGAGCAGCCATCTTCCCCAGTCTCTCAAAAACCGTATTGAAACTATGTCGGGCGGGTGGGTGGTTGAAAAATTTCCGGAAATCTCAGCCTTGAACACACCGCCGGATGACATGATTCAAAATCGCACAAGATCAACCGAAGCATCATGCTGGAAATCGTGATGCGAAAAACAGCATCGAACCACATGAAAATCGGAATCTGTTGTAAAATCGCAACAAGCTAAAACTGTGGTTTAAACAATGTTGTTTGAAAACTGCAAGTGCGCTTCGCCTTTGGCTTCGCTAGACCAGGATAAACATAACTGCGCTTCGCTCCGTAGGTCGTTTCTCTGGTCTCCTTGCAGTTTAAAGTATCCTCAGATACACAAACGAATCGAATATGTATAAAGATATATGGAGAAATTTTTCAATCTCCAATCACAGGAATAATAGTCCAGCAATCCTTATCGTATTGCAAACAGAATGGCTTCACTCGGACAGGGCTTCTTTTTTTCACTTCGTTGCAACGGGGGTCTGTTACCGGGTTGATGGCGAGAGCGGGCGAGCACAACCCGTTTAGAGCAAGGCGAAAGCAGCCAAACTGAGCACGGCTAAAGCAGCCGAACAGAGCAGCCATCTTCCCCCGGCCCCGCGATCAGAGGATGCATCGATGATCACTGCAGCACTTCCTGTGCCCAATCAGCTTCCAGCCTAGCCGATGTAAGAATTGCCTGAGCCAGCTTAGGCTCGTAGTGGGGAGCACGAACGAAGTCCATCATCGTATCAGTGGCTGCCACATCACCTTTGTTTATGGCCCGAAAGCGCTCACAAGCCTCTGCAAACTGCCCCCGCGATGGGAGGTCCGCCGGGTTACTCTTAGAGGGGACCCGCTCGAACCAGAGAAGCGCCTCCATGGAACTCTCCATCAAAGCCACCAAGGAGATGAGGCGCATCATGGAAGCCGAGGGGGAGTATCGCTTTACGAAACCATAAAGGCAGGCGTTGTTGTCAATCCATGCCAAGACTGAGCGACCTTTCAGCACTCCGCGAATCCCGAACAAGGTTATTGCCAGAGCATAGGCCTCAACCTGACAAATCACTTGGGCCCCAGCTTCCTTGCCCCAGTGACCCATTAGCGGCTGGCAGACTTCCCCCCCGAAGACCCATCGGGAGCCCGTGTAAGCATCTACAAGAACCGCGCCCCAGGCACCTCGCCCCTTCTCGAAGGCTCCATCAGTGTAGAGCACAATCGGCGGCAGAATTGTAGCTGGGCAGCGCTTTGGCCTGCACTGCGCAATGACATCCAGAGCCAACGCACAAGCCAGTCGAAGTTCGAGTGTACTTCCTTGGAAAGGCCCCGACAAGGCCCGGGACAGCATTCGCGACGTTGGCTTCAGCTCGAAGCCCATAATCAGTCCACCCGCGAAGTTGATCAAGCCGTGCAGCGAGGCCACATCAGATCTCGTCACAGCTCCGCCCTGGGCGACTGTTCGGAGGAGCTCCGCAATCTTTTCAAGACGTCCCGCTTTGTTCTCGACCTTGAGAGTGCCTCCCCATATCTCGTCAAGGCCCAAAGAAACACCCAAGGAGACCACCTTGTTGTCAAACGGCACAAACTTCCGCCCAGACTTCGCGTAGGTCCACCCTAGCAGGTCCAGCAGCCTCATCAGGACTTTGTCCAGCAGGAATGCAGCTGGGCGAAATTCATATACAGTGTAGTCGTCGTAAAAGTCGGTCGCGATTGCAGCGAACTTGACAACCATGATGTGAAGAATCGCAAGTGCTGCTTTGTTGAACCCATACACGCTTGCAGCAGCTCCAAAAGGCAGGCTCTGGGCTATGTAAAATTCCCACTTGCCTTGTGGGTCGGGGAAGCCAAGAACAGCGTGCTCCCTCGTGGAAGGATGGATGCTCACCTGGCGATAGGCTTTACTCAAGTCCAGCGTCTTGCCGAGCAGAGCGGGCTGGCGGAGCATCTCGGGATCCCAGTTCCCCTCGAGCACGGTGCCATCAGACAAGGGGACCCGGACCTTGGAGCGATCCTGCAGCACACGGGAAAGGAACCTCAGGAGGCCGACCGCGTAATCCGTATCCTGAAGCTCTAGGAAAGACGAGGAACCAAAGGCCCTGTTAACCGCCGACATTTTAAAGTCGTCAATTATCCTTATCTTGGCGTCTTCGCCCTGCCTCAACAGGAAACGAGGCGAGAGCGACCATGCATCGGTCTTCAAGATGTCGCTGACTTCCTGCTCCGAGTGGTATGGACCCGTGAGGAAACCCGCTGCCAGTTCCTCGGAAGTCTCATCTTTCATCGCCTTGTAATCCTGTTCGGAAACAAGTCCTTTCATCTTCTGCAATGCGCGCCGCCGCAGTAGGGCCTGGGCTTTAAGCTGATCTGGCTCAAGGTCCATGGGCTTCGGCCGCTTTGCAAACAAAGGGGACTCAGCTTCCTGACCAACTAAGGGCACACCGTCGGTAAGAAGGTCGACCACTGACATGTCGGGAAAACCTGTTTCCTCAAGAAGCTCGCGAAACAAAGCTAGGGCCATGCATTTTGGCTCGAAGCTCTTTCTCAGTGGCAGACAGCACCGCCATCCGGTCATTCAATTTTTTCAGTTCAAGCATCCGCCGCTTTGACACAGCCACTGGGCCTTCCGTGAGCATGGCAAAAATGTTGCGGCAAACAGCATCGGGCAAACGAGCACTGTTGTCAGCTGGGCAGGTTAGCCCACATGCGCGATGCAGGTGCTCCTCCATGGAGAAATACACACCTGCCAGATCTCCGGCTCTACCATCTCCTTGCATCCGGACCCTCTTAGAAGGATTGGGCTCATCATTATCCCCCGGCTCATCATTGTCCCCCGCACTAGAGCCGCGGCCTTTGGAGAGTATTTTGTAATCAGCTCCACTCGGTACTTGGGACAGAGGAACCCTAACCCGAAACTCAGGGATTAAGGGAGGCATGTAGGTGGGTTGGTTGGCCGCTGCCGCTCGCACCTGAGCTCGAAGTCGGCGGCTATGCAGGAGGTCGACTCTTTGGGCCTGGAGACCTCGGCAGACTGCTGTGGCGGAGCGACACAGGGTCCGGCACAGCTCAGCAGGCAGCGAGGCATCACTGAAACCCGTTCCTGCAGAAGGGGGAATCCAAGGCATGTGTTTATGGGACTTATCACAGGGACGGCCAAGGTTTGGGAAAGATGAAGAGTCGGCTCGGGTGCGCAGCGATGTCAAGAATGGGGCACCGAACATGCAAGTATCAAGCTCCTGATCGGCCAAAGCGAAGAACCATTGCAGAAAGTCCTGATGCTGCCTCTGCTTGACAAAGTGGGCTAAGAGGCTCCAAACCCAACTCCGGGCCGGCCCGATCAAGCTGACCAGGGCCCGAGTCTCATAAGCTCGGAACAGCAGGTCGACCACGGCTTGCAGTAAACTGTTTTCATGCTGCACCAGCGAATCGGCGCGGGCAGGAAGGCCGTCGCGCCCTAGCAAGTGAGAGGCGTCACGAAGGCTCGCACGTCCTCGAGAATCACGCCCCTGATTGCAAGATTTCATGAACAGATTGAAATGCCAGCAGTCGACAAGTGTATGGCGATCAAAGTCAAGCAATGCTTTCAGATCATCTTTCGCGGAGAGGTCAATCGGCACTCGGGGACAGCACTCAGGGGTACCACGTTTGTGGCCCAATGGCAAGGCATCCCAACCAGCCTGCAGGGCGGCGGCCGATAAAGATCCCGAGACAGCGAGGCAATCGGCCAGCATGGGCGGACGAGGGACCGAAGAGGGGCCCTGATTCGACAGGGGGTTGCAGCCCTCAACGGTCCCGAACGAGGCGGAAGCGGCACTTCGCTGATGTGCACGGGGATCCGGACAAGGCGGTGATTTGGGATCGCCGGGATCCGATGAAACCTGGTCGGATTCCGAAGACTCGGACGAGGGAAATGATTTTTGCTCGGAGGCAGGCGGAGCTGGCTCTTTCAGGGGGAGAATCCGACGCATCTGATCAGTCACTGGAAGCTGTCGTGATGAGCAGACCTCAGTTGAAGCCAACTGCGAAGCATTGGGCAACGGGAAGCCCAAATCAAGCAAGACATGTTTGTCGGCTCCGGAGATTCGCTCTCCGGCCTGCAAAGCAAAAAGCACCAAAACAACTCGGCGCCCGGTGGCTGGCAGAGTGCAATGCTCATACCCTCGCGCACAAAATTTAATGGGCCCGCGAGACACTTCCAAGTCCACAGTCTGGCCTGGCTCGCTTACCCTGACAGCTCCCCCTTGGAAAACGGTCAAAGGAATGACATAATTCGGAGAAAAGGAATTCTGACTGTCTCGGTGTGGTCGAGTGCGTACCTGATCAAAAATGGCAAAACTGGTGTAAACGGCACCATCAAGCAAAGAGGCTACAAACCTGTTCACCACGCGCACCGTTTGTGGAAAAAGCCTACAAGATTTGCGAAGGCTCACCTTAACTCGAGAGTACATCCCTGCCGAAAATGAGCGCCCTTCGGCGTCTCGGTCGCACTGCTCATGCGGCAAGGCATCAAAAAGCCTCATCACTTGGTCAGCGGTAACAGGTGTGCTCTGAGCTAAGATTTGCCTGGCGAAAACCTCGGGCGAGGGCGAGGCTAGTCAATGCTTGCACTCACTGTAGGGCCTTTCTGCCCCGCACCCCCTGAAGTTGCACACATGCTTTCCGAAGCGGCACGACTTGCGCTTCTGGAAGCGACAGATCCCCTTGTTGTAAAATGGGCAGATGAAACGGCCATCATCGTTGGCCCGCACGCAGCCCTCGGGTAACGACTCCAGCAGCTCCTTTAGGGACGGTTGCGAGGAGGCATCAGCTGTGATTCTGCTTCCCTTTGCCGCGGCCTTTGCCCTTGGTACCCTTCTCTCCCTTCTGATTGCCCTTGTCGGGTCCCTTATTCGGCTTCCACGGTAGGGCCTGGTTCTCGGCAGGCTTAGGAAGGTGTGTCAGGCAGGATACCACAAACTGATTGGTTGCAGCAGCGGCTATGTGCTTATCAAGAGGAGCCGGGGCTCCGACTCCGACGACGATGTCACCTCGGCTCTCCTGGGCCACCACCTGCCAAAGCTTCTGGTCAGCTGCGAGCAGCTGCTGAACGGTAGTGTAGCGATAACCCGCCGGAGGCACATCAAGCAGAGCCTGGAACATGCGGTTGTGCCAAGACTCCATTGCAGTGAAGGAGGCGAGCCCCACTTGATCGAACGCTAAGGCCCGGCGCAGGAAGCACCGGCGAAGCTTGAGCTCGCCGGTAGTCTCGCACCGGAGACTCGAGGCTTGCTTCGTGATCTTGATGTTCCCGTCGGCTCCCAAAGAGAGCTTTTGCTCCGTCTTCTCACCCAGGATCTCGTCATGGCGGGAAATGCACTTTTCCGGTGCGATGTGCAGCACTTGTGCAGAATCGAGCATGGCCTGGACGCGGTCCACAAGGCCGTGTCCAGGTTCTGTGTGGATATCCATCTCGAGGCCTTTGAGCTCGCCCCTTTGGCGTTTCAAGCGTGTTAGGCGTTCTGCCAACGGAAGCTCGCGGGGGCTCGTATCACTTGTTCTCGAAGCCCTCGATTCTAAGTCAACCAGGGCGTGGGCGTGGCTCTCGTACCACAATCGCCTGATCACCATATGTTGTTCCACTGGAACCTCACTCCCAATCAGAGTCTTCAGGGCTTCGAAGAGAGGAGTGTCATCCCCGCTGGAAGGCCGAGGTTTGTGACAGCGGATGCAACCTCCTGCGCAAAGAGACACGCAACCACAAAGCAATTCATTGGTCTTGAGACCTTTTGTGAAGATGTAGCCACAATCATCTTCTTATCTAAGCATTGGGAAGAATGGTGTTTGCTTGCAAAAGCTTTAAAAGACCTCGATTTCACGCTCGAACAGACTGAGAGAGCAAACAGAAATTGAAGTAGAGGCGCAACTCGACAGCGAAAAGTGCAGTTCGGACTGTTCTCTTGAGGGAACGCAACAGCCGTTCCAGCAACAGCAAATGCAACCAGAAGCAAGGCAGAGCAAGGAATGTTGCAAATGGGTCTCTGCTAAAAGAGCAAAAAAAATCTGGCGAGAGCCAGGTGAGCCCATGTCGTGCATGAGGGGTTTTGGAGTTAAGCACCGTGCACAAATTCCGAACCGTCAGCCACACCTCTCGATACCATAACTCTACACAGCTCAAGAAGTCCTGTTCAGATCTGGTGGAGATACCTTCCAGAAAATTCCGCCGCTCTTGTATGATCTGTTCCGGCCGACCTTCTCGATACCATAACTCTGCATGGCTTGATCTGCTCTGTTCAGAAATGCTAGAGTCACCTCTGGAAAAATTCCCTGTCTTTGTACGATCTCAAAGCTGCACAGTTATGGGGCTGTCGGGCGACCCCATTTTAAGGCCCGCAAAACACAAGCAATTCTGGCTTCGCCAGGTCGGCCCTCCACAGTTGCACTCCGCTGGCTGCAGCACCATTAAGGGCAAGCAACACAGCTGCTTTGGACAAGTTCCGACCTTCCAAACGGTCCTCCACCAGACGCTCCCCAAAGTCAATACAATCAATGACATGCACAGCTGACGAGATTCAGCCGCTGTGGGTGCAGGAATCAAACTTGCGACCCCAAAAATGGGGCCGTCTCGCGGCCCCAGAAAAGGAGCCGCGAAATGCAGCCAACCTCCTTTAACATATTTTGACTGGCAACTAGAGGACCCCAAAATCGAGGCCGCTTGGCGGCCCCTGTTTTGGGGTCGCGAATTCCTCATGTTGGGGCCCAAGCCCAAGCCCGTGCATTCCACACTGCTACATCAAGGCGGCCCACAGGCAGGCATTCAGTGTGGAAAAATCATTCTCCAAGAACAAAAATTTCCAACAGACAGCTTGCCTGTGGAAGTGATTGACATGAGAGAACAGAGGGAGGCCACTCAAGCGAAGCCAAAATTGCTTAGCTTGTTCGACCCCACAATTGGAGCCGCGTGTGCTGCAGTTGGTCCGCACCCAAAGTGGACATCGGCGGCACTGGTGGCCGAACAGGCGTTCCAGACACAGCAGCTAGAACACTTCCACCTTTGAGCTGCAGGCGGACTTATAAGACAAACAGGATCTAGCTTCTAGGAGAACTCTCAACTGCTACCTTGCACAGGCGAGGCAGTGGCGCTTCACAGAAGTCCGCTACCAAGAAAAACAGAGTGTGCATCTTTCGCTTGACTGAAAACATTCGAAGCAAAACGAAACGAGACAAAACGAGTGCACTCACTAATCTGATTCAAAAGCACTTCTAACATTGAGGCAGACCGAAAAACACCAAAGATCACATGACACTTTTTCCAAACAGAATCCTGCCCGAAAATCAGAAAATACACGGGTCTGTGTTGCGGAGGGGTGGCACGGGTCTGTGTTGCGCGGAGTAGAATTTGCTGATCAACAAAGTCCCTTGAAGCGCCTGTTGCGAGCGATGTTGTCCGTCCGTGCTGATGCGCAAGATCTCCAAAGGCCGAGGTTTGTGACAGCGGATGCAACCTCCTGCGCAAAGAGACACGCAACCACAAAGCAATTCATTGGTCTTGAGACCTTTTGTGAAGATGTAGCCACAATCATCTTCTTATCTAAGCATTGGGAAGAATGGTGTTTGCTTGCAAAAGCTTTAAAAGACCTCGATTTCACGCTCGAACAGACTGAGAGAGCAAAAAGAAATTGAAGTAGAGGCGCAACTCGACAGCGAAAAGTGCAGTTCGGACTGTTCTTTTGAGGGAACGCAACAGCCGTTCCAGCAACAGCAAATGCAACCAGAAGCAAGGCAGAGCAAGGAATGTTGCAAATGGGTCTCTGCTAAAAGAGCAAAAAAAAATCTGGCGAGAGCCAGGTGAGCCCATGTCGTGCATGAGGGGTTTTGGAGTTAAGCACCGTGCACAAATTCCGAACCGTCAGCCACACCTCTCGATACCATAACTCTACACAGCTCAAGAAGTCCTGTTCAGATCTGGTGGAGATACCTTCCAGAAAATTCCGCCGCTCTTGTATGATCTGTTCCGGCCGACCTTCTCGATACCATAACTCTGCATGGCATGGCTTGATCTGCTCTGTTCAGAGATGCAGAGTCACCTCTGGAAAATTCCCTGTCTTTGTACGATCTCAAAGCTGCACAGTTATGGGGCTGTCGGGCGACCCCATTTTAAGGCCCGCAAAACACAAGCAATTCTGGCTTCGCCAGGTCGGCCCTCCACAGTTGCACTCCGCTGGCTGCAGCACCATTAAGGGCAAGCAACACAGCTGCTTTGGACAAGTTCCGACCTTCCAAACGGTCCTCCACCAGACGCTCCCCAAAGTCAATACAATCAATGACATGCACAGCTGACGAGATTCAGCCGCTGTGGGTGCAGGAATCAAACTTGCGACCCCAAAAATGGGGCCGTCTCGCGGCCCCAGAAAAGGAGCCGCGAAATGCAGCCAACCTCCTTTAACATATTTTGACTGGCAACTAGAGGACCCCAAAATCGAGGCCGCTTGGCGGCCCCTGTTTTGGGGTCGCGAATTCCTCATGTTGGGGCCCAAGCCCAAGCCCGTGCATTCCACACTGCTACATCAAGGCGGCCCACAGGCAGGCATTCAGTGTGGAAAAATCATTCTCCAAGAACAAAAATTTCCAACAGACAGCTTGCCTGTGGAAGTGATTGACATGAGAGAACAGAGGGAGGCCACTCAAGCGAAGCCAAAATTGCTTAGCTTGTTCGACCCCACAATTGGAGCCGCGTGTGCTGCAGTTGGTCCGCACCCAAAGTGGACATCGGCGGCACTGGTGGCCGAACAGGCGTTCCAGACACAGCAGCTAGAACACTTCCACCTTTGAGCTGCAGGCGGACTTATAAGACAAACAGGATCTAGCTTCTAGGAGAACTCTCAACTGCTACCTTGCACAGGCGAGGCAGTGGCGCTTCACAGAAGTCCGCTACCAAGAAAAACAGAGTGTGCATCTTTCACTTGACTGAAAACATTCGAAGCAAAACGAAACGAGACAAAACGAGTGCACTCACTAATCTGATTCAAAAGCACTTCTAACATTGAGGCAGACCGAAAAACACCAAAGATCACATGACACTTTTTCCAAACAGAATCCTGCCCGAAAATCAGAAAATACACGGGTCTGTGTTGCGGAGGGGTGGCACGGGTCTGTGTTGCGCGGAGTAGAATTTGCTGATCAACAAAGTCCCTTGAAGCGCCTGTTGCGAGCGATGTTGTCCGTCCGTGCTGAGGCGCAAGATCTCCAAAGGCCGAGGTTTGTGACAGCGGATGCAACCTCCTGCGCAAAGAGACACGCAACCACAAAGCAATTCATTGGTCTTGAGACCTTTTGTGAAGATGTAGCCACAATCATCTTCTTATCTAAGCATTGGGAAGAATGGTGTTTGCTTGCAAAAGCTTTAAAAGACCTCGATTTCACGCTCGAACAGACTGAGAGAGCAAAAAGAAATTGAAGTAGAGGCGCAACTCGACAGCGAAAAGTGCAGTTCGGACTGTTCTTTTGAGGGAACGCAACAGCCGTTCCAGCAACAGCAAATGCAACCAGAAGCAAGGCAGAGGCAAGGAATGTTGCAAATGGGTCTCTGCTAAAAGAGCAAAAAAAAATCTGGCGAGAGCCAGGTGAGCCCATGTCGTGCATGAGGGGTTTTGGAGTTAAGCACCGTGCACAAATTCCGAACCGTCAGCCACACCTCTCGATACCATAACTCTACACAGCTCAAGAAGTCCTGTTCAGATCTGGTGGAGATACCTTCCAGAAAATTCCGCCGCTCTTGTATGATCTGTTCCGGCCGACCTTCTCGATACCATAACTCTGCATGGCATGGCTTGATCTGCTCTGTTCAGAGATGCAGAGTCACCTCTGGAAAATTCCCTGTCTTTGTACGATCTCAAAGCTGCACAGTTATGGGGCTGTCGGGCGACCCCATTTTAAGGCCCGCAAAACACAAGCAATTCTGGCTTCGCCAGGTCGGCCCTCCACAGTTGCACTCCGCTGGCTGCAGCACCATTAAGGGCAAGCAACACAGCTGCTTTGGACAAGTTCCGACCTTCCAAACGGTCCTCCACCAGACGCTCCCCAAAGTCAATACAATCAATGACATGCACAGCTGACGAGATTCAGCCGCTGTGGGTGCAGGAATCAAACTTGCGACCCCAAAAATGGGGCCGTCTCGCGGCCCCAGAAAAGGAGCCGGGAAATGCAGCCAACCTCCTTTAACATATTTTGACTGGCAACTAGAGGACCCCAAAATCGAGGCCGCTTGGCGGCCCCTGTTTTGGGGTCGCGAATTCCTCATGTTGGGGCCCAAGCCCAAGCCCGTGCATTCCACACTGCTACATCAAGGCGGCCCACAGGCAGGCATTCAGTGTGGAAAAATCATTCTCCAAGAACAAAAATTTCCAACAGACAGCTTGCCTGTGGAAGTGATTGACATGAGAGAACAGAGGGAGGCCACTCAAGCGAAGCCAAAATTGCTTAGCTTGTTCGACCCCACAATTGGAGCCGCGTGTGCTGCAGTTGGTCCGCACCCAAAGTGGACATCGGCGGCACTGGTGGCCGAACAGGCGTTCCAGACACAGCAGCTAGAACACTTCCACCTTTGAGCTGCAGGCGGACTTATAAGACAAACAGGATCTAGCTTCTAGGAGAACTCTCAACTGCTACCTTGCACAGGCGAGGCAGTGGCGCTTCACAGAAGTCCGCTACCAAGAAAAACAGAGTGTGCATCTTTCACTTGACTGAAAACATTCGAAGCAAAACGAAACGAGACAAAACGAGTGCACTCACTAATCTGATTCAAAAGCACTTCTAACATTGAGGCAGACCGAAAAACACCAAAGATCACATGACACTTTTTCCAAACAGAATCCTGCCCGAAAATCAGAAACACGGGTCTGTGTTGCGGAGGGGTGGCACGGGTCTGTGTTGCGCGGAGTAGAATTTGCTGATCAACAAAGTCCCTTGAAGCGCCTGTTGCGAGCGATGTTGTCCGTCCGTGCTGAGGCGCAAGATCTCCAAAGGCCGAGGTTTGTGACAGCGGATGCAACCTCCTGCGCAAAGAGACACGCAACCACAAAGCAATTCATTTGTCTTGAGACCTTTTGTGAAGATGTAGCCACAATCATCTTCTTATCTAAGCATTGGGAAGAATGGTGTTTGCTTGCAAAAGCTTTAAAAGACCTCGATTTCACGCTCGAACAGACTGAGAGAGAAAAAAGAAATTGAAGTAGAGGCGCAACTCGACAGCGAAAAGTGCAGTTCGGACTGTTCTTTTGAGGGAACGCAACAGCCGTTCCAGCAACAGCAAATGCAACCAGAAGCAAGGCAGAGCAAGGAATGTTGCAAATGGGTCTCTGCTAAAAGAGCAAAAAAAAATCTGGCGAGAGCCAGGTGAGCCCATGTCGTGCATGAGGGGCTTTGGAGTTAAGCACCGTGCACAAATTCCGAACCGTCAGCCACACCTCTCGATACCATAACTCTACACAGCTCAAGAAGTCCTGTTCAGATCTGGTGGAGATACCTTCCAGAAAATTCCGCCGCTCTTGTATGATCTGTTCCGGCCGACCTTCTCGATACCATAACTCTGCATGGCATGGCTTGATCTGCTCTGTTCAGAGATGCAGAGTCACCTCTGGAAAATTCCCTGTCTTTGTACGATCTCAAAGCTGCACAGTTATGGGGCTGTCGGGCGACCCCATTTTAAGGCCCGCAAAACACAAGCAATTCTGGCTTCGCCAGGTCGGCCCTCCACAGTTGCACTCCGCTGGCTGCAGAACCATTAAGGGCAAGCAACACAGCTGCTTTGGACAAGTTCCGACCTTCCAAACGGTCCTCCACCAGACGCTCCCCAAAGTCAATACAATCAATGACATGCACAGCTGACGAGATTCAGCCGCTGTGGGTGCAGGAATCAAACTTGCGACCCCAAAAATGGGACCGTCTCGCGGCCCCAGAAAAGGAGCCGGGAAATGCAGCCAACCTCCTTTAACATATTTTGACTGGCAACTAGAGGACCCCAAAATCGAGGCCGCTTGGCGGCCCCTGTTTTGGGGTCGCGAATTCCTCATGTTGGGGCCCAAGCCCAAGCACGTGCATTCCACACTGCTACATCAAGGCGGCCCACAGGCAGGCATTCAGTGTGGAAAAATCATTCTCCAAGAACAAAAATTTCCAACAGACAGCTTGCCTGTGGAAGTGATTGACATGAGAGAACAGAGGGAGGCCACTCAAGCGAAGCCAAAATTGCTTAGCTTGTTCGACCCCACAATTGGAGCCGCGTGTGCTGCAGTTGGTCCGCACCCAAAGTGGACATCGGCTGCACTGGTGGCCGAACAGGCGTTCCAGACACAGCAGCTAGAACACTTCCACCTTTGAGCTGCAGGCGGACTTATAAGACAAACAGGATCTAGCTTCTAGGAGAACTCTCAACTGCTACCTTGCACAGGCGAGGCAGTGGCGCTTCACAGAAGTCCGCTACAAAGAAAAACAGAGTGTGCATCTTTCACTTGACTGAAAACATTCGAAGCAAAACGAAACGAGACAAAACGAGTGCACTCACTAATCTGATTCAAAAGCACTTCTAACATTGAGGCAGACCGAAAAACACCAAATATCACATGACACTTTTTCCAAACAGAATCCTGCCCGAAAATCAGAAAATACACGGGTCTGTGTTGCGGAGGGGTGGCACGGGTCTGTGTTGCGCGGAGTAGAATTTGCTGATCAACAAAGTCCCTTGAAGCGCCTGTTGCGAGCGATGTTGTCCGTCCGTGCTGAGGCGCAAGATCTCCAAAGGCCGAGGTTTGTGACAGCGGATGCAACCTCCTGCGCAAAGAGACACGCAACCACAAAGCAATTTATTGGTCTTGAGACCTTTTGTGAAGATGTAGCCACAATCATCTTCTTATCTAAGCATTGGGAAGAATGGTGTTTGCTTGCAAAAGCTTTAAAAGACCTCGATTTCACGCTCGAACAGACTGAGAGAGCAAAAAGAAATTGAAGTAGAGGCGCAACTCGACAGCGAAAAGTGCAGTTCGGACTGTTCTTTTGAGGGAACGCAACAGCCGTTCCAGCAACAGCAAATGCAACCAGAAGCAAGGCAGAGCAAGGAATGTTGCAAATGGGTCTCTGCTAAAAGAGCAAAAAAAAATCTGGCGAGAGCCAGGTGAGCCCATGTCGTGCATGAGGGGTTTTGGAGTTAAGCACCGTGCACAAATTCCGAACCGTCAGCCACACCTCTCGATACCATAACTCTACACAGCTCAAGAAGTCCTGTTCAGATCTGGTGGAGATACCTTCCAGAAAATTCCGCCGCTCTTGTATATTCTGTTCCGGCCGACCTTCTCGATACCATAACTCTGCATGGCATGGCTTGATCTGCTCTGTTCAGAGATGCAGAGTCACCTCTGGAAAATTCCCTGTCTTTGTACGATCTCAAAGCTGCACAGTTGTGGGGCTGTCGGGCGACCCCATTTTAAGGCCCGCAAAACACAAGCAATTCTGGCTTCGCCAGGTCGGCCCTCCACAGTTGCACTCCGCTGGCTGCAGCACCATTAAGGGCAAGCAACACAGCTGCTTTGGACAAGTTCCGACCTTCCAAACGGTACTCCACCAGACGCTCCCCAAAGTCAATACAATCAATGACATGCACAGCTGACGAGATTCAGCCGCTGTGGGTGCAGGAATCAAACTTGCGACCCCAAAAATGGGGCCGTCTCGCGGCCACAGAAAAGGAGCCGCGAAATGCAGCCAACCTCCTTTAACATATTTTGACTGGCAACTAGAGGACCCAAAAATCGGGGCCGCTTGGCGGCCCCTGTTTTGGGGTCGCGAATTTCGCATGTGGGGCCCAAGCCAAGCCCGTGCATTCCACACTGCTACATCAAGACGACCCGCCCACAGGCAGGCATCCAGTGTGGAAAAATCATTCTCCAAGAACAAGAATTTCCAACAGACAGCTTGCCTGTAGAAGTGAAAGACATGAGAGAACAGAGGGGGGCCACTCAAGCGAAGCCAAATTGCTTAGCTTGTTCGACCCCACAATTGGAGCCGCGTGTGCTGCAGTTGGTCCGCACCCAAAGTGGACATCGGCGCACTGGTGGCCGAACAGATGTTCCAGACACAGCAGCTCGAACACTTCCACCTTTGAGCTGCAGGCGGACTTTTCGGACAAATAGGATCTGGTCCAAACAGGTAACTTTGATGCTTTCTTGGCACAGGTGCCTTCCAGAAGAACTCTCAACTTCTACCTTGCACAGACGAGGCCGAAGTCCGCTTCCAAGAAAAACAGAGTGTGCATCTTTCACTTGAGCTGAAAACATTCGAAGCAAAACGAAACGAGACAAAACGAGTGCGGTCACTAACCTGATTCAAAAGCATTTGAGGCAGACCGAAAAATACCAAAGATCGGGGAAATGACACTTTTTCCAATCAGGCGCAGAATCCTGTCCGAAATCAGAAAATACACGGACCTGTGTTGCGGAGGTGTGGCACGGGTCTGTGTTGCGCGGAGATGTGGTGGAATTTGCTGAGCAACAAAGTCCCTTGAAGCGCCTGTTGCGATGTTGTCCGTCCGTGCTGAGGCGCAAGACCTCCAAAGGCCGAGGTTTGTGACAGCGGATGCAACCTGCGCAAAGAGACACGCAACCAAAAAAGCAATTCATTGGTCTTGATACCTTTTATTAAGATGTAGCCACAATCATCTTCTAATCCAAGCATTGGAAAGAATGGTGTTTGCTTGCAAAAGTTTTAAAAGACCTCGATTTCACGCTCGAACAGACTGAGAGAGCAAAAAGAAATTGAAGTAGAGGCGCAACTCGACAGCGAAAAGTGCAGTTCGGACTGTTTGAGGGGACGCAACAGCCGTTCCAGCAACAGCAAATGCAACCAGAAGCAAGGCAGAGGCAAGGAATGTTACAAATGGGTCTCTGCTAAAAGAAAAAAAAAAATCTGGCAAGAGCCAGGTGAGCCCATGTCGTGCATGAGGGGTTTTGGAGTTAAGCACCGTGCACAAATTCCGAACCGTCAGCCGCACCTCTCGATACCATAACTCTACACAGCTCAAGAAGTCCTGTTCAGATCTGGTGGAGATGCCTTCCAGAAAATTCCACCGCTCTTGTATGATCTGTTCCGGCCGACCTTCTCGATACCATAACTCTGCATGGCATGGCTTGATCTGCTCTGTTCAGAGATGCTAGAGTCACCTCTGGAAAAATTCCCTGTCTTTGTACGATCTCAAAGCTGCACAGTTATGGGGCTGTCGGCCGACCCCATTTTAAGGCCCGCAAAACACAAGCAATTCTGGCTTCGCCAGGTCGGCCCTCCACAGTTGCACTCCGCTGGCTGCAGCACCATTAAGGGCAAGCAACACAGCTCCTTTGGACAAGTTCCGACCTTCCAAACGGTCCTCCACCAGACGCTCCCCAAAGTCAATACAATCAATGACATGCACAGCTGACGAGATTCAGCCGCTGTGGGTGCAGGAATCAAACTTGCGACCCAAAAAATGGGGCCGTCTCGCGGCCCCAGAAAAGGAGCCGCGAAATGCAGCCAACCTCCTTTAACATATTTTGACTGGCAACTAGAGGACCCCAAAATCGAGGCCGCTTGGCGGCCCCTGTTTTGGGGTCGCGAATTCCTCATGTTGGGGCCCAAGCCCAAGCCCGTGCATTCCACACTGCTACATCAAGGCGGCCCACAGGCAGGCATTCAGTGTGGAAAATCATTCTCCAAGAACAAAAATTTCCAACAGACAGCTTGCCTGTGGAAGTGATTGACATGAGAGAACAGAGGGAGGCCACTCAAGCGAAGCCAAAATTGCTTAGCTTGTTCGACCCCACAATTGGAGCCGCGTGTGCTGCAGTTGGTCCGCACCCAAAGTGGACATCGGCGGCACTGGTGGCCGAACAGGCGTTCCAGACACAGCAGCTAGAACACTTCCACCTTTGAGCTGCAGGCGGACTTATAAGACAAACAGGATCTAGCTTCTAGGAGAACTCTCAACTGCTACCTTGCACAGGCGAGGCAGTGGCGCTTCACAGAAGTCCGCTACAAAGAAAAACAGAGTGTGCATCTTTCACTTGACTGAAAACATTCGAAGCAAAACGAAACGAGACAAAACGAGTGCACTCACTAATCTGATTCAAAAGCACTTCTAACATTGAGGCAGAACGAAAAACACCAAAGATCACATGACACTTTTTCCAAACAGAATCCTGCCCGAAAATCAGAAAATACACGGGTCTGTGTTGCGGAGGGGTGGCACGGGTCTGTGTTGCGCGGAGTAGAATTTGCTGATCAACAAAGTCCCTTGAAGCGCCTGTTGCGAGCGATGTTGTCCGTCCGTGCTGATGCGCAAGATCTCCAAAGGCCGAGGTTTGTGACAGCGGATGCAACCTCCTGCGCAAAGAGACACGCAACCACAAAGCAATTCATTGGTCTTGAGACATTTTGTGAAGATGTAGCCACAATCATCTTCTTATCTAAGCATTGGGAAGAATGGTGTTTGCTTGCAAAAGCTTTAAAAGACCTCGATTTCACGCTCGAACAGACTGAGAGAGCAAAAAGAAATTGAAGTAGAGGCGCAACTCGACAGCGAAAAGTGCAGTTCGGACTGTTCTTTTGAGGGAACGCAACAGCCGTTCCAGCAACAGCAAATGCAACCAGAAGCAAGACAGAGCAAGGAATGTTGCAAATGGGTCTCTGCTAAAAGAGCAAAAAAAATCTGGCGAGAGCCAGGTGAGCCCATGTCGTGCATGAGGGGTTTTGGAGTTAAGCACCGTGCACAAATTCCGAACCGTCAGCCACACCTCTCGATACCATAACTCTACACAGCTCAAGAAGTCCTGTTCAGATCTGGTGGAGATACCTTCCAGAAAATTCCGCCGCTCTTGTATGATCTGTTCCGGCCCACCTTCTCGATACCATAACTCTGCATGGCTTGATCTGCTCTGTTCAGAAATGCTAGAGTCACCTCTGGCAAAAATTCTCTGTCTTTGTACGATCTCAAAGCTGCACAGTTATGGGGCTGTCGGGCGACCCCATTTTAAGGCCCGCAAAACACAAGCAATTCTGGCTTCGCCAGGTCGGCCCTCCACAGTTGCACTCCGCTGGCTGCAGCACCATTAAGGGCAAGCAACACAGCTGCTTTGGACAAGTTCCGACCTTCCAAACGGTCCTCCACCAGACGCTCCCCAAAGTCAATACAATCAATGACATGCACAGCTGACGAGATTCAGCCGCTGTGGGTGCAGGAATCAAACTTGCGACCCCAAAAATGGGGCCGTCTCGCGGCCCCAGAAAAGGAGCCGCGAAATGCAGCCAACCTCCTTTAACATATTTTGACTGGCAACTAGAGGACCCCAAAATCGGGGCCGCTTGGCGGCCCCTGTTTTGGGGTCGCGAATTCCTCATGTTGGGGCCCAAGCCCAAGCCCGTGCATTCCACACTGCTACATCAAGGCGGCCCACAGGCAGGCATTCAGTGTGGAAAAATCATTCTCCAAGAACAAAAATTTCCAACAGACAGCTTGCCTGTGGAAGTGATTGACATGAGAGAACAGGTGCACGCTGGCCTGGCTAGCACCATGAGAGCACAAGCAAAACAAGGATGCGTGGACCAAGTGTTCTGGCCTTCCAAACGGTCCTCGCTCCCAAAAGTCAATACAATCAGTGACATGCGCAGCTGACGAGATTCAGCCGCTGTGGGTGCAGGAATCAAACTTGCGACCCCAAACCTGGGGCCGTCTCGCGGCCCCAGAAAAGGAGCCGCGAAATGCAGCCAACCTCCTTTAACATATGTTGACTGGCAACTAGAGGACCCCAAAATCGGGGCCGCTTGGCGGCCCCTGTTTTGGGGTCGCGAATTTCGCATGTTGGGGCCCAAGCCCGTGCATTCCACACACACTGCTACATCAAGGCGACCCGCCCACAGGCAGGCAAAAAAAAAAAAAAAATCATTCTCCAAGAACAAGAATTTCCAACAGACAGCTTGCCTGTGGAAGTGAAAGACATGAGAGAACAGAGGGGGGCCACTCAAGCGACGCCAAATTGCTTAGCTTGTTCGACCCCACAATTGGAGCCGCGTGTGCTGCAGTTGGTCCGCACCCAAAGTGGACATCGGCGGCACTGGTGGCCGAACAGGCGTTCCAGACACAGCAGCTAGAACACTTCCACCTTTGAGCTGCAGGCGGACTTATAAGACAAACAGGATCTAGCTTCAAGGAGAACTCTCAACTGCGACCTTGCACAGGCGAGGCAGTGGCGCTTCACAGAAGTCCGCTACCAAGAAAAACAGAGTGTGCATCTTTCACTTGACTGAAAACATTCGAAGCAAAACGAAACGAGACAAAACGAGTGCACTCACTAATCTGATTCAAAAGCACTTCTAACACTGAGGCAGACCGAAAAACACCAAAGATCACATGACACTTTTTCCAAACAGAATCCTGCCCGAAAATCAGAAAATACACGGGTCTGTGTTGCGGAGGGGTGGCACGGGTCTGTGTTGCGCGGAGTAGAATTTGCTGATCAACAAAGTCCCTTGAAGCGCCTGTTGCGAGCGATGTTGTCCGTCCGTGCTGAGGCGCAAGATCTCCAAAGGCCGAGGTTTGTGACAGCGGATGCAACCTCCTGCGCAAAGAGACACGCAACCACAAAGCAATTCATTGGTCTTGAGACCTTTTGTGAAGATGTAGCCACAATCATCTTCTTATCTAAGCATTGGGAAGAATGGTGTTTGCTTGCAAAAGCTTTAAAAGACCTCGATTTCACGCTCGAACAGACTGAGAGAGCAAAAAGAAATTGAAGTAGAGGCGCAACTCGACAGCGAAAAGTGCAGTTCGGACGTTCTTTTGAGGGAACGCAACAGCCGTTCCAGCAACAGCAAATGCAACCAGAAGCAAGGCAGAGCAAGGAATGTTGCAAATGGGTCTCTGCTAAAAGAGCAAAAAAAAATCTGGCGAGAGCCAGGTGAGCCCATGTCGTGCATGAGGGGCTTTGGAGTTAAGCACCGTGCACAAATTCCGAACCGTCAGCCACACCTCTCGATACCATAACTCTACACAGCTCAAGAAGTCCTGTTCAGATCTGGTGGAGACGCCTTCCAGAAAATTCCGCCGCTCTTGTATGATCTGTTCCGGCCGACCTTCTCGATACCATAACTCTGCATGGCATGGCTTGATCTGCTCTGTTCAGAGATGCTAGAGTCACCTCTGGAAAAATTCCCTGTCTTTGTACGATCTCAAAGCTTCACAGTTATGGGGCTGTCGGGCGACCCCATTTTAAGGCCCGCAAAACACAAGCAATTCTGGCTTCGCCAGGTCGGCCCTCCACAGTTGCACTCCGCTGGCTGCAGCACCATTAAGTGCAAGCAACACAGCTGCTTTGGACAAGTTCCGACCTTCCAAACGGTCCTCCACCAGACGCTCCCCAAAGTCAATACAATCAATGACATGCACAGCTGACGAGATTCAGCCGCTGTGGGTGCAGGAATCAAACTTGCTACCCCAAAAATGGGGCCGTCTCGCGGCCCCAGAAAAGGAGCCGCGAAATGCAGCCAACCTCCTTTAACATATTTTGACTGGCAACTAGAGGACCCCAAAACCGAGGCCGCTTGGCGGCCCCTGTTTTGGGGTCGCGAATTCCTCATGTTGGGGCCCAAGCCCAAGCCCGTGCATTCCACACTGCTACATCAAGGCGGCCCACAGGCAGGCATTCAGTGTGGAAAAATCATTCTCCAAGAACAAAAATTTCCAACAGACAGCTTGCCTGTGGAAGTGATTGACATGAGAGAACAGAGGGAGGCCACTCAAGCGAAGCCAAAATTGCTTAGCTTGTTCGACCCCACAATTGGAGACGCGTGTGCTGCAGTTGGTCCGCACCCAAAGTGGACATCGGCGGCACTGGTGGCCGAACAGGCGTTCCAGACACAGCAGCTAGAACACTTCCACCTTTGAGCTGCAGGCGTACTTATAAGACAAACAGGATCTAGCTTCTAGGAGAACTCTCAACTGCTACCTTGCACAGGCGAGGCAGTGGCGCTTCACAGAAGTCCGCTACCAAAAAAAACAGAGTGTGCATCTTTCACTTGACTGAAAACATTCGAAGCAAAACGAAACGAGACAAAACGAGTGCACTCACTAATCTGATTCAAAAGCACTTCTAACATTGAGGCAGAACGAAAAACACCAAAGATCACATGACACTTTTTCCAAACAGAATCCTGCCCGAAAATCAGAAAATACACGGGTCTGTGTTGCGGAGGGGTGGCACGGGTCTGTGTTGCGCGGAGTAGAATTTGCTGATCAACAAAGTCCCTTGAAGCGCCCGTTGCGAGCGATGTTGTCCGTCCGTGCTGAGGCGCAAGATCTCCAAAGGCCGAGGTTTGTGACAGCGGATGCAACCTCCTGCGCAAAGAGACACGCAACCACAAAGCAATTCATTGGTCTTGAGACCTTTTGTGAAGATGTAGCCACAATCATTTTCTTATCTAAGCATTGGGAAGAATGGTGTTTGCTTGCAAAAGCTTTAAAAGACCTCGATTTCACGCTCGAACAGACTGAGAGAGCAAAAAGAAATTGAAGTAGAGGCGCAACTCGACAGCGAAAAGTGCAGTTCGGACTGTTCTTTTGAGGGAACGCAACAGCCGTTCCAGCAACAGCAAATGCAACCAGAAGCAAGACAGAGCAAGGAATGTTGCAAATGGGTCTCTGCTAAAAGAGCAAAAAAAATCTGGCGAGAGCCAGGTGAGCCCATGTCGTGCATGAGGGGTTTTGGAGTTAAGCACCGTGCACAAATTCCGAACCGTCAGCCACACCTCTCGATACCATAACTCTGCACAGCTCAAGAACTCCTGTTCAGATCTGGTGGAGATACCTTCCAGAAAATTCCGCCGCTCTTGTATGATCTGTTCCGGCCGACCTTCTCGATACCATAACTCTGCATGGCATGGCTTGATCTGCTCTGTTCAGAGATGCAGAGTCACCTCTGGAAAATTCCCTGTCTTTGTACGATCTCAAAGCTGCACAGTTACGGGGCTGTCGGGCGACCCCATTT